>CM055269.1:47790696-47872165 GCA_029237695.1 Conchocele bisecta
TAACCCAATATATCAGTCACGTTGTGTAAATAACTTAGAAAGTATAATGACTCGACACGATTTGATACGGTAGTATGTATGAATACATGGTGATTTGTATCCCCCTCGCTGATAGGCAAGAGGGGATATAGCGTTAATCCATGTACGTACGTCAGTAAAACCTTTCATTTTTCAACAACTCAAGGACCGCTTCACCAATTCTGATATTATTTGGCCACAATGCGTGTCTATGGAGGGCGCCTTGCGTTGCATAAGGTCATGGTCACTGAGGACTTGTGTTTACCTTGTTTGTAAGGCAAAATGTTTAAAATGTTTGTTTTATATTATTATTATCGAGACTGCCAGCGAGGGGAAGTTAGATTAGTGATAACGATGCCCTTGTCTTATCATACGTTTCCTCAATTCGAAAATCAGCTTTAGTCCGCAATGTACTAAGGCCATGCCATTGTTTTTCTCAGTTAAGCGTTCACCTGGATAGCCAAAACCTACTTACGTATCCGGTAAAAACAAACAAGGCTTTGAAAAAAAAACGAATGTAAATTTATGTTAAAAATTTCCTCCACCGTTTGTAGTGTACAAAGGGTTGATGAAGTTTGTAACATAAATTTAAATTGCCGCCAAATAATAAGAAAACACTCTTATTAAACTTATTAAGTGTAAATTCATGAACGGATTTAGACAGGTTCCAAATAAATGTTCATATTACTTCACCAGTAAATAGTGTAAAATAGTATATAATTCAGTTTGTTTGTTTTTCATAGAACCACTCACAAAACCTACCCGCACGCGGACGCTTAACAGAGGAAGAACTTGTTATGGCCTAATAATGTGTACTATCAATAATAATTCAATTGTGTATTAAGTATGTAATTGAGCTCCCTACAGAACACACGGAGCTACACTGGTCACATATCCCATAAGCCCCATTTTTTTCAGTCACCGCCACATTTCACAATAGTGGGGCAGTACCGTGCACAAATTGCGGAACTTATGATACAAGTATGAAACTTGGCACAATTATAAAGTCTGGTGCAATAAATGCTGATCAGACAGTGGGATATGGGTCACAGTTATTTCGGAAACCGTTTAAGCAGGTGTTCTCGGTATTACGCACCTGAATTGGGTTACCGTGCTGATATAGCCTTGACGTTTTGTCCTGCAAATAATCAAACT
Source organism: Conchocele bisecta (assembly GCA_029237695.1). Classification (NCBI taxonomy): domain Eukaryota; kingdom Metazoa; phylum Mollusca; class Bivalvia; order Lucinida; family Thyasiridae; genus Conchocele; species Conchocele bisecta. The sequence continues at coordinate 47,791,870 of CM055269.1, forward strand.
GATATTACAAATAGATAATGGCTATTCAGCTATTGCCCATTACGGGAGTATATTGTCATGTTATTACATCGACGTTGAATTTCGAATACTTGACCTGTTAGTTAAGGTCAGAAATCAAGTAATAGCGCCACCTGTCACCGGTAATTTACACGCATATAAAACTTAATTGTATATTAACCCTTTCATGCTGAAGATTCACTTTTTTGGACATAAACCTTTAAATACTTTTAATTTTCCTCCACATAAGTATATGTTGTCACCACTCATTTGAACCGTCTCGCTGATAATACGTTTATAGATATTGTTTTATTTCAAGCATTTTATACAGAAATAAAACATTAAGCAACTAACACTGAATGATGTTTGCCATTCAACATGCATTTCAATGTTTATGTAAATTAGAGAACTTACAAATCAATTATAGAACTCATAACTTACATATTTACTTTGAAATGAATATTCAAACAACACAATACGAGATTTGAAGTAGATCAGTGGTCCGTTTCACTAAACTTCGTACGACTAAAATGTTCGTAAGTGCAAATTTAGGATCGTCTGTAAATTTCAATTGATGGATTTACATTTATTGAGCATAGGCTGCATATGCAGCCTATGCTCAATAAATGTAAATCCAATCATTGTTTACACGAATAAATTGTTAATGTGAACTTTACAGACTATCATAATTTTGCACTTACGAACATTTTAGTCGTACGAAGTTTAATGAAACGGTCCCTAGAAGCACTAAAGACTTTTATGCATGTGGTATTTTTTTCACAGATGCTCACTGGCAATACACGTGTAGATGTGAAATGGGGATAATGACATTTGCGACCAGTGTAGACCCAGACCATCAACATTTGCATCCGCTCACCAGGGCCTACACTTACTGTACACATTTAACTTTAAGAACTTTAAGAGCCAGAGTGAATGTGGTATCCACTATTATTATATATACGTACTTCAGTTTCATTTCCCATTAAAACACGCTGCAACGCAATACGTCAATGTTTTGCCATTTGTCCATAATGGTCAGTGCCTGAACTACGCTTCCCCTCGCAAAATAGTTTCTAAATCACAACTATTTTGTCTATTTTATTATTAGCCGATCTATTTATAGATCGGCTAATATATTGGTTATCCATCGGTTTGTGAAAAAGTTTGTAACCACCGTTTTCTCCTATATTCGGTAATCTACAAACGCGAAATGTGTTGTATCACTTCCAAACTACATCAACCGGATAACTTTTTCATTTTTGGCCATTATCTCTGTTGAAAACTTTAAATAAGCGAAATAAGACAGTTTTTGAATAAATTAACGTGAATAACTACAAGAGTTCGGCGGTTTGCAAAATACAAATGTTGACGTCACAAACCGGAAGCTCCGCCTTGTTCCAATATCTCGATACACAAATCAAAACACGCTCGAAGTTTGACCTAAATTCAGTTAGTTAGTGGGTGTGAAGTGTTCTATATACGGATATAGTCATCGTAAGGATCGCGAAAGGACACTGGAATAGTATAGATTGCCTGCAGTAATCACAAATCAAGGTGTGGAATGCGAGAAACTGAGTTCGGTAAGTCCTTGATATTATAAATAATCCGATAGTTCTACTTGTCCGCTGGTGAGACAATGTAAGCTGGTGTAATCATTACCCAGAGCTCCCGCTCCAGATAAGCTGCGTATTTGCGTAAATACCCAATTGCCAAAAACCCAATCGAAATCAGAAGTAGTGACTGTGAGTATCAAAAAGCAATGAGAACACTTGTGGTACCTTTATCATGCTGCAGGAAACAATAAACAGGCCATCAATATAGCATATTTTTCTTATTTTTCCATGAAAACACATCTTGGTATTTCATTAGAATTGTCTCCAAGGAGACAATTCTCATGAAATGCCAAGATATGTTTTCATTTCGAAGCAAACTATTCAATAATTGCTGTCTGTTAATGTGTAAAAAGTAGTGTTATTTAAGTTTACCCCATTCAAATTTTGAAATACCCAATTGCTTCAGAAATGATGGAGTAACAATCAGAGCTCCAGATAAGCTGCGTATTTGCGTAAATACCCAATTAAAATTGCCAAAAATCCAATTGAAATCAGTAGTGAGTATCAAAAAGCAATGAGAACAATTGTGGTACCTTTATTATGCTACAGAAAACAATAAACAAACCACAATATAGCATATTTTTCTTATTTTTCCATGACAACACATCCAAGGAGACAATTCTAATGACATGCCAAGATATGTTTTCATCTTGAAACAAACTATTCAATAATTGCTGTCTGTTGATGTGTAAAGAGTAGTGTGATTTCATTTTACCCAATTACAATTTTGAAATACCCAATTGCTTCAGAACTGATGGAGTAACACTACTCAATTGCTAATTCCTATCTGGAGCACTGTTAGGATACAAATTGTGTTGGGAAGCCTCTATTATTGTCCCAATAGTTCGGTTTATTACAGTAATCCTGGCCAGTCTCAATGTGACGGTTCAAATGAGCAGCATTTCCTGTTTCATCGGTTTCATCTCTGGAAACCCGCGATTTATCACATTTAATACCATAGTGTTTGTTTGTTTATTTATTTGCAGCCTATCAACAGCTAAGGTCATGTAAGGCCGGCCAAACGGGTTCGATCCCATTTTAACCTGCTGCATTGGGGGGAAAATACCAAAATCAGAACGTATTTGCTGCGCATTTGTATATAAGCTGCGTATTTGCGTAAATACTTAATTAAAATTGCCAAAAACCAAATTGAAATCAGAAGTAGTGAGTATCAAAAAGCAATGAGCACAATTGTGGTACCTTTATCATGCTGCAGAAAACAATAAACAGACCACAATATAGCATATTTTTCCATGAAAACACATCCAAGGAGACAATTGTAATGAAATGCCAAGATATTTTTTCATTTTGAAACAAACAATTCAATAATTGCTGTCTGTTGATGTGTAAACAGAAGTGTGATTTAATTGTACCCAATTAATATGTTTTAATACCCAATTGCTTCAGAACTGATGGAGTAAAAATACTCAATTACTAATTCCTTATCTGGAGCCCTGCGGCCACCCACTGAATTATAATGTTTGACACCCGTGCTTTCACTGTACTTAACATGCTTAAGACGTGCGAGATGGTGTATTGTGATGGACCTCAGACAATAAACAATTGAAGTTTGTGTGGAATTTCATGACAAATGTTTACAGATTTTGCGATATTTACTGTAAATCATGCCAAACGTTGATGAAATTCTCAGAGCAAATGCAGAATGTCACCATGTTGTCACCATTCAATGTTATTTATGAAATATATTGTAAAATTTGTAAACATTTTTCATCAAAGTGCGCACATGTTTGTACATGCAAAATCACATGGCGCATGTCATATGTATAAAATTTGTCATAAATTGTCAATATTTCAGTGATATTTCATGAGTACACCTTTTCTTTTTTATTTCTCCTCAAAAGTGCATGTAAATGTTGTGACCACTCATCTGAACCGTCTCAGCAAGAATACAGAATGTATGCAACATATACTTCCGAGAAGAAATAATAAAAATAAGTTATTATATTGTAACTAAATGTGCAAAGTTACAATATCCGACAAGTACACATGTATTTATTTGTTTTTAATATATATCATGTATATGTTTCAGGAAAGAAGGCAGAGTTGTATGACCATCTTAGCCCAAACTGGGCACCATCAGTTAATCTGGGCGGACAAAAGCGAGCACCATCTACATCAAGATATGATCGGCAGCAGGAAAAGAAGAGAAGGAAGCCAGCTGAATCCACAACTATTGTTGGACCTGATCACACTCAGACGGGTATGGATATGGGTGACAGCGTTGTTGAAGACGGCGTTCAGTCACAGACTGATGTTGATGGTCCACTCATGGAGGCTATGTCGCTGGAGCTGCAGGAACTGCGTACAGAGAATGGGGAGCTTAAGGAAAAAGTGGCCCATTTGGAAACTAAATTCACTGCAAGTTAGTTTAAGGGTAGTGACGAGAAGATGAAACATTTAACAGGATTACCATCATTCACAGTTCTATCTATATCGTTTAATTTTCTGGAGCCTCACCTGCCATCCAGTCTGGTCATGCCCAAATTCAAGGTAATGATATTGACATTAGTGAAATTGCGACTAAATTTGTCAAATCTCTTTCTTACGTATGAATTTGACAATACTCAATCAACAATATCTAGACTTTTTTGCACGATGTAGACTTATGTACAAGCGGCTAAAGAAACTCATAAGATGGCCAGAGCGCGAGACATTGAGAAAAACCATGCCAATGGAATTTAGGAAGTACTTCGACCACAGGTGTGCAGTGATAATTGATTGTTTTGAGTTATTTATTGAGAAACCAAGTGGTTTGAAAGCCAGAGCAGAAACCTGGTCTTCATACAAACACCACCACACTGTGAAATTTCTAACTAGAATTACTCCTCAGGGCAGTGTGTCCTTCATGTCGAAAGCATGGGGTGGTCGTGTGAGTGACAAGTTTGTGACAGAGAACAGTGACTTCCTGTCCAAGTTATTACCTGGGGATTTAGTGTTGGCGGACAGAGGATTTGATGTCAAGGACAGTGTTGGCTCGGTAGCTGCAGAAGTGAAGATTCACTTATTTCGCCATCAAACATTTACTTTTCTATTCATTGCAAGAAAATAGCGATTCTGCGATTTCGGTCGGCTGCCAGCATGGTACCGGTAAACAGGTTGTTTTCTGTCGGTCGGTATAGTCGACTATACCGACGGACAGCCGACCTGTTTTATCTGTACCATGCCAGCAGCTGACCGAAATCGCTGAATTGGTATTCCTGGGCCAGGGGTGTGAAATTTCTTCATCAGATTTGCTGGCACCTTTTGAAATTAAAATCATATACATATCCCTATTCAAAACCATTTTTAATAGAAGCTAAACATGTATACTTTATCATTTATTCCATTATCATGATTATCACATAAAGCATGTAATAATAAAGTATAAACACTCATAGTAAGCATGATATTACTTCCTTTCAATGGTAATATGACCAGTGTAGGCACAGATCAGCCTGCACATTCACATACAGGGGTGTGCTACCACCATAATATACATATTGATCAAACCCCATAAGGCCTTTTTCTCAAGCCACGGTCACATATACTTTTCTTTATATATTTGTGATGCACCGTTAGAGAAACAGTCCACTTACTGCAATGGTGCTGCACTCCGTGCCGATGGAAATATGTCAAGACAATCCACTTGAAAGATACAATAGGCGACATTAATTGTAAAAAAATGTTTCAAGACGAGTAGTAATTTTATTGATTTTTTATCGCTCGTCTAGAAACATTTTATAATGGTGCATATTGTATTTTTCAAGTGGATTGTCTTACATTTTCCACCGGCGCGGAATGCAGCACCAGTGTAATAATGATAATTAAGATGTGCCATGTGTTTTGTACCTACAAAAATGGGCGTAATTTCATAAAAAAATTAGTGGGTGGAAGGTGGGTGCAAGCGATGGGTAATTTAACGATCGGGGTTCATCCTTACCGGAATTCCGACTGGAGACCTGGTTTGGCCCTCACATACGTCTTTGGCATTTTGTATGTGACAGTTGAATCTGGTTATACCCCTTATGTGAGTATTACGATATTCGTAATCTATGGCAAGCCAAATGCACAGTAATCCTATTTTAGGGGAAGGGGCCAAGTGACTTTGGTGTGGTATGGACCTGCCACCAGGTCAGGTTATTCTAATTTCAGGGCTGAATATATTGTTTCTCGATGTAAATATTATGTTCTGATTTTGGAATTTTCCCCCCAATGCTGCAGGTTAAAACGGGATCGAACCCGTTTGCCCGGCCTTACATGACCGTAGCTGTTGATAGGCCGTTAAACACCAATAAACAAACAAACAAACATAAACAAATTACAAAATTTACGATATTTTCCTGGAATGACACCAAAGGTTGTCAAAATTTTCAGAGCAAATGCGGAATTTCATCAACTTTCAGCATATTTATGAAATTGCGCACCTGTTTGTAGGTACAAAATCACATGGTGCGTCTCGATTATACAGACAGTATATCTGCATTGGCAATATATACATGTACATTGAAGTTCACACACAGTACTTGCACACCAAATTAATCACCTTTTTACACGCTTGTTTTTCTTAAATTCTGGCATCTTTCTACAGTCTGGGCAATAGGTATATATGTAAGATTCCGGCACCTCGTGTTAATTTATGGCACCCGGTGTTTTTATAAACTTGAATGTATAAGGTTTCCAAAAATTCCGGATGCCATTTTTTTAAACCAAGTTCAAGGTCATTTCAAGGTCATTGAACTTTATGCTTGACGGAAGTCGAAAATTACCAATATATGAGCCAATAGGTAGGTCATGGTCCTTAACTTGGAAATTGGTGTAAGTTGTTCAAAAACATTTCAGATGGATATATTCAAGAATTTACGTAAACTACACTAATATTCAGTATATTATTATCATATGTGCAAGATGCCCGCCAAAAATCGGGTATTTATGATATTTTGGTTGACTTGCTACATATTTGTGTAATGCTAAGCGCCTTCACCTATGTTCAAAGGTTAATTCTTTCAACTGGAATAATATTTCGGTTAATATACTCCATTGTCAGAAAACTCAAAATGGCCTCCTAGTAAATGGCAAATCCATAGTAATTTACTAAACTAAATAACTAAGGGAGAAATTTGGTTGGGGAGGAAATCAACACTTCTCTCACTTTTCCCTGAGATTCTGTAACTACTAAAATGTGGACATATATTGAACCCTGATTTGATCGGCTAATAACATCATGCTTTGCATGACTTTTCATTTATATTTTGTATACTTTTGAAGCGCATATACATTGCGATTAATGTACGTATATAATAAAATGGTTATGTGGATATATGCCACTCGTTCACGGTTCCGCCGCGCAACGATATTGCGCTCATAAAGTCTCGGAAAATCGGACGTTGTGGAACTCGTAACAGAATCCCAAATAAAAAAGGATTTTCCCAAATAAATCCCTTTTTCGCTCACTTTTTTGCTCTCTCGACACAACCGATTTCCACGTTTGAGCAGTTTTGGGGTCGAAATGTGGTCAAACTCGCAAATTGGAAGCTCATCAAATTCACCTAATTTTCTGATCATTTCCAGGTTTGAGCAGTTTTCACGGGGCATTGTAGGAAATTTCCTGCATTTGAAACTCTCCATTAACAGGTTTTCATAAGTATTGAACGCAAAAACAAAAATATTGTTCATTAACAATATATTTAATAAATATAAACTCGATTGTGGGAAATTTACCACAATTGAAATACAGAATGTACAATTTAACAAAATAATTACAAATTGGACACTGAAATGCCAAAAAATACAACTCCGACAATATACGAATACAATGAACTAAACATGATGATTAATCAGTTTTAAATGTAGGAACTTTCTTTCCTACGTTCGATTTAGGTGTTTTACTTTTGTCTAGGAAATATTGTCAAAGTAATTTTCAACACTGAAATTCAAAACATACAACTTCGACAATATCCAAATGTACAACACTTTAATTGAACGTAAGAAATTCCCCACAATTAAACCTAAAAAATGATTCATTTTATATCAGTCGTATTTCTTTTACAGAAAAGTCAGAAACCAATCGTAGGAAATTTCCTACGTTCGATTCAAGTGATTTACTTTTGTCCAGGATATATTGACGAAGTTCTCTAAGTCAATGAATTTCAACACTGAAATTCAAAACATACAACTTTGACAATATCCAAATGTACATCACTTGAATTGAACGTAGGAAATTTCCCACAATTAAACCTAAAAAATCATTCATTTTAAATCTGTCATATTTGTTTTACAGAAAAGTCAGAAACTGATTGTAGGAAATTTCCTACGTTCGATTCAAGTGATTTAAAGTATCTAGGATATATTGACAAAGTTCTGTATGTTAATGAATTTCAATAATTCAAAACACAACTTCGAAAATATCCAAGTATAACTCACTTGAATTGAACGTAGGAAATTTCCCACAATTAAACCTAAACAATAATTCATTTTAGATTAGTCGCATTTGTACTACAGACACGTCAGAAACCGATCGTAGGAAATTCCCTACGTTGGATTCAAGTGATTTACATTTGTCTAGGATATATTGCCGAAGTTCTCGAAGTTAATAAATTTCAACACTGAATATAAAACTTTGACTTCATCTGAGATATTTTTTGGCAAAATAAACATTCATTCATCATTACCCCCACGTATTGATTGTCATTATTACATATTTGTTTATCGGACGTAAATGTCCACACTGATATCAGGGGCGATAACCGTGTTTCCTTAAAATGTTAACGGACATTACTATGTATTCTCTGTATTTATTTGTCGATGTGCAATGATCATACTTGATAATCTGTCGAAAATATTATTTTTCCAGGTGACGCATTTAATTAGTATAAATAACTAAAAAAAATATTATGCCTCATTTGCATATTAAAATATCCTGATACCACCGCGAGTCACTATCAGTTAAAATAAATATTATTAAATGATTATAGATGTATAGCGGGCACTCATAATTTTTAGAATTGGTGGAATGGTGACACACTTATACACTTATTTAATTCCTATAAAGAACATTTTCTGCCTACTGAGTGGGCATGTACCTTTACTATATTTTTCTATTTTGTCATGAGCGATAAAAAGAATAAAATAAAGCGATTTAACTTTATATGCTTACATTGTAAATATTTCGACGCCATTAAACGTACTGTCTTTAGTAAATTATATGTATAGTTAGGTTGTGTTGACTGTTTTGCTACGTTCTCGGAACAAACGTTCTTTATATCATCAATGAAAACATGAGTTGCTCCTATTGTATTCTAATTTTCAAAATGGCTGCCGAGAAAATAATATAATTCTTATAATCATGCACAAACCATTTGGACTGATTTTTCCCAGACTATAATCATTATTGAAAGTAAATTATATAATTATGACTAAAGTCAATTTCAAGTCACTGTTTATGACAAACATGTTATATTTCAAAATGGCCACTGTGTGTATTCAGGAATGTTCTTAATTATGGATACAGTGCTTTCAATTAGTTTCATCACCATCTGCATTAGAGTCTCCATCTTGTTAGTGTTCCTGAAAGGCGGTGCTGGCACAATCACATCAAAATGCGGTCAAAGGAGTTTCTTACATAAAATATATACCCTATGCAAACATGTATGCATGAAAGTGCAGATGAACTGTTGAAATGGCAGTATGTGTGTGATTAAATGACTTTTTCGGCATTAAAACGCCATGTGCACATGTTCAGTATGTGTAGACGACGTGTGTAAAATGTCAGTTTGATTGCCATAACACTGTTGGAGAGGTTGAATACACTATACATAATACAGAATTGTATGCAGGAAACTGTAGAAAAAAGGCCACGTTGAAAAGGCAGTATTGTTCCATGGTCATTGTCATTATTTAACCATATGGTCTTAATATATCACAACTCCTGTGTCAATATAACAGTGATCAGTGCATTGATGATCCAAATTCCGTTTCACTGGTTGAACTTGTCATATTATTACTTGATAAAGCCATAGACACTGCATTATGGTGTGCCACAAATGCAAGCCAATGGCTAATTCTTCCATATCATTGATTCTCGCATAAAATTAATATGCTCATGATTGAACATGAATAATGAGGCATGTTGTTTGGCCAGAAACGGTTTCGTTATGTGTACGGACTGACTGTTCAAGTGGAGTAAGATCACTTGCCTCTCATATCCATTAAATCAATGTTCTATCCATGTCGTCACAGATTACATGATATTTTACTGCCGCTGAAGCAATATGGCCTGTCCATGAAACACGTTTCTGGCAAAAACATACTAGTTACTGATACGCTATCCCACGAGTCAGTAACAAACATATATTCTAACTTTATTAAGGGTATGAATTCATAGGTACATGTAGTATTTGCAAATTAACCTGTCAGTGATCACGAGTTGCAAGAAATTGCAAACTTGACTGAGTAAAATGCACAATTGAGTCTAAATGGATAACTCAATTTCAGAATGCAATGTCCGCAGACAATAGTGGCGCTATGGGACTACAGAGATAAACTGAAAGGATCTAAACACATAATTATGACTCCTCTCGAGTCCAAAATGTAGCAAGCCGTGCACAATGGCCATCTCGGCATTCAGACATTAGATGAGCGCAAGATATTATGTTCTGGTAAAATGGTAGGAAGATTGAAGATAGCGGAAACTGAAATGTCAAAGAACTCTGATATCACACTATGTACCAGGCCACCCATGACAAACTGATGCTACAAACATTTCTACATGGAATGAAACTAATTTCTGGTAACTGTTAACAATAACAGTCACACAGCATGACATCCAAAATGGCCACTGGACAGTTGAAGGGGATTTACAGTAAGCATTGTGTACCAAGTACACATGTGTCAGATGAAGTAGCCAATGTCTAGTGGGTTAACTGGGCGAACAGTAATCATTGTGAAACACAGTTTCGTAAAAACAAAAGGTGAATGTACATACCTATATTTGGGTATACTGGAATATCAAAACTCCTATAACCGGAATGGTCACCTGCACAGTTATTGATGGGACAGCGGCTTCTATCCAGTTTACTGAGCACTTGTGAGCAGGTATATCCAATACATGTTTCGATTAGTGATCCAGTCATCAACAGAGCAAGAAACACTATGATAAAATCATAGTAGCTTTAAAATTAAAATAGCTAAACAATGGCGACTAAGCTGGACTCCATAAAGACAGCAAGCTGTTGAGACCAGTTGCAGTCTGCGAGCACAATGCCAGATCTTACAGACTGCATATGGTGCATCATATCGCCGTAACAGAAGCTTTTTCATGAAGCAATGGAGAACATGAGTATTTACCTTTGCAATGCAATATACAATAACATAATATACACTCTATTGAATAAAATGGATGGTTTGCCATATTTTCATCTTTATGTTTAAAGGAAAACACATGTGCTGACCAAGATGTCATTTGAAGAAACATTACTAAATGCCACAACAATACGTAATATATGTAGATACGTAATACAACAATAGATGTAAATCCTTGAAGTGGCAATGTATGTGACACACTTATTTCCAGCGGCCATTTTGAAGATAATGGCATCTGGTACCACAGTACTAGTTAGCAATAATCTCAATAGTTTGTGTTCATTGTATTATGAGTATAAGCAGAAGAAACACATATCAGCACTGCATTAAACATGTATAATACATATTAGATTGTCAAGTTTAAATGGCGGCCATTTTAAAAATAATATGGCAGCCATTTTAAGATATACTGAAATAATTATGCCAATATGTCTTATTCATAATAGATAATAATAAAAACACCTATTATATCTGTATAGCGGGCATTGGGTATATATAACGAAATTATTTTCATTTTATCCATATTTACTAATTATTCTATTCCAATTTAAAGGAACTGATTTTTACATTCGTACGTTTATACATGTACTATAGAGAATAGTAGGTTAGTGTCGTGAATGGTAAAATGTAATAATGACAATCAATACGTGGGGTAATGGTGAATGAATGTTTATTTTGCCAGAAAATGTCTCAGATGAAGTCTCTGACATACGTTTTCATATATCCATATTATTCCCATGGCACAGGAGTGTTGTCACAGGGCTACTAAAATAATTCCATTGCATTCAATCTGTATAGATAGAGTCAAGGGGAGACACCAACAAGTGTGATGAAATACTAATCTGTATTCTGTCTAATGTTAATCAATATTGGTGCAATTTCTGGCATATCTATTTGGAGTAAACATATAATAAACAGAATTTCACCTTCAATTACAACCCAGATGTGTTAAAACATACAAAATAATGCTTTTAATTTGTTTTACTGCAGATTTATTTTGCCTGTCCAGGCTACTTCCGGTTTATAGGAAAGCGTTTGTAACAAACGATTTGATTGGTTGCTAATAAAAAAATTCAACCAATCAAATCGTCCGTTGCAAATTTTAGCTCAACCGGAAGTGAGTGGGACACTGAAATGAAATCTCGATTCAGGCTAATAAAATCAAATTTAGGCGATCTACAAGTACTCTATCATCGGGAAAACATGTATAATATGTTGTAAAAGATGTATTGATATGGCAATGCCAAGGTTTTCATCTGAAATATGTTTTATTGTTAGAAAATGATGATCTGTTGTTTGCTTTCTGTATGGCCTTCTGTTATACTACATGAATTCAAATGGGTGGAGGATATTCAACATTGCCTGTGGAGTGTTGTAGCATGGCATCCATGTTGTAGCATAAATCCAACCCTGTGAAATATGTCGATTGCAGTGCAGCAGTTCTGTGACACTGTGTGCTGATTCACAGGTGACATTATTGGAATAAGATTTCCATCAAAATCAGTTAAAAAAAAAAAAATCCCATCCCATTTATCTTTATATACACCTAGTTACAGTTTGGCATATATGGTCATTGTTGTTGTTGTAGATTTTGCGCCGCACGAGCGCTACATGTAAAAAACCGCTGTCCCATTGACTGCCAGCCAAAATGTGCTATTTTTAAAAGGCTCCCTAATCTATAATATTGCATTTTTTTAAATCAAACTTACATTCATCTTTTGAAATCGACCTTCATTTAGCTTGCATAAGTATAATTAAAGAGATCACAGTGTATACGCAAGTTGTTCAGCTAACTGAACGAGGATGGGTATACGCGCACAGGCATCCGGCGTGTTTCGGCTTTCATCGGTATAACTCTATATATGTACGGGTCCCGGGTCGTTTCGCCCCGATTGCATTATCAGCCAATTTTGAGAATTCTTTGGCGAATTTGTTCATGTTCAGTGACCCCAATGTACATGTAATCCGCCACCACATTCATGTGTTGAGTAAACTTAGCAAAATATGCATAAGAATGTTTTATCGTACAAAGTTTAGTGAAACTGGCCCTGTTGAATAGTGCATCATGGATGTGGGCTGACACTGAGTCAACAGGATAATTTGGCACATTCATAAAGTTACTGTCTAATTTTAAACTTCTGTGTCTCATTCACTAAGGATGCAGCATATTTATTTCTTCCATAAATATGACAGTATATCCACACTTGTATACATTTAGTTGCAGGAAGAAACTCTGCAGAATACTCTCTGGCCGAGTAGGGAATCATCTGATTGACAATATAGCTGTTAATTGTGACATATATTCTGTATTATTCAAGTGAAAGAAATGTCAGTACTGTAAAAGTAAAACAAACTCGTAGTTCTGAAATACATTTTAGTAGGACTAGAACAATAAATATTGCATTTCAAATGCAATCTACATCTGTAAATTTATAACAGAGTTCAGAGCAATTGAAATATGTTCATTACATAATACTGACATTCATTTATGTGAAATTAGTACAGAAAAGGTAGCATAATCAACAGATAAAGTGTGAATAAGATCTGATTCGCTATTCTACAGTATACATTGGTACATGTGAAATCCCCACCTGAGGAATTTAATTCCATTGTATGTCAAATTCTGTCTTAGGACTAAGCCAAGTGTTTACCAATGGTTTTTTGGTAGCTAATTGAACATACAAAAAAAAAACCGGAATAACTCAAGGGAAATAATTGTTTGCTGAACGAAATATTACATTCAGCAATCAATTTCATACATTATATTTTACATATTCAATAGGAATTGCAGAATATGTGGGTGTCGGCCACTGGTACAAAACGCGAACCGGTCAATAGTGTGTTCACTTCAAACATGTTGTGAACCAGTTTAACGTATCTGGGACGAGTATTTCCATTTAGATAATATAACATAATCATTTTAAAAAGTAAATGTCAACAAAACATATCAGATTATACGTTGTGTATGGAGAACCGAGGGAAAAACTATCTCCGTCTGACAGCTGTGACAGCATGGCAATATCGGAAATTGCGGTTTGTTTACCTGTACTGTGTAACCCGGATGAAAGATGGCAGCGGAACTGTAACTTGGTGTATTTATAAATATAAAGATAAATGGGATGGGAATTTTTTTTTTTTGAGCTGGTTTTGATGGAAATCTTATCACGATAATGTCACCTGTGTGCTGATTGTGCTTATCGATAACACGAGTATATAGAGAATAGTAGGTTAGTGCAGTGAATGGGAAAAAAGATCTGGCGAGGCTTAGGAAACTGGATGGGCGAGGCTCTGCCGAGCCTATCCGGTTTCCGTGCCGAGCCAGATATTTTTTCCCATGCACGGCACTAACCTACTATTCTATTTATCCCGTCAACATTCTAAAACAGCATTTAAATCAACTTAATTTAGTTAATTTAGCCTTCAAAAGCGAGATAAGCTAGAACCGAATTACATCAAACACTCATTGGCGCACAGAACATAGTTCGATAAAGTATGCTTGTAAAATTCGTTAATCAACAGTCATGACAGTAAATTGATCAATAATTGTTTTAGACTTTAGGAACTTTACACATCGAAATATTTCACGAATAATCTTAAAATGTTACAACGATTTTGTTTCTGTTCTTTTCACCGTTCGTGAATCATGGAAATGAAGAAAAAAACAAGACGGCAGCTTTACGATGTAATCCTATTTAGAATGGCAACCATCCATCCCGAATTAAAACGTGTACTTCCGGCAGATTCAACAGATACATGTTCTGTTGATACTTTATATTTTGTCACCGACAATGTGAAATTGCAGCTTCTTTTCAACGAAATACACTCTCAAAATTCACCAGACACATCAATTTCCATTTGGGGCAGATTCTGCAACGATTGCGATCTTTCCAGAATAAAAATCAACAACACAAACACCATTTGATTTCGTTTATTTCCTTACCTGACTGGAATCACTGGGAGCAGCCATTTGTATTTCAAATGACGTAGTAGACTTATTGACGTAAATATAAGTCTGACGTCAGTCATGTCTGAATGACGTACGGAATGGGTAGAGAGCAAACGCAATTGGAAATTGAGGGTCGTAATGGAAATTGATTTGACATTCACAAAATGGCATGCACTTAATTTTATTGTCTGGCGATATCGTTTTTATTTGCCAAATTTAACCCTCACACTGTAAACAGTTCCATTTCCATCAGACTATTCAGTCAACTCAATAAGTATACTGCGGAAAGTAGTCACCAACACGAATGACGCGTATGAATTGTGATTAGGTCATATTGACAGGATATCAAATATGTTTCACGGCACCTTGTTTCACGGCACATAGGCACTACGAGGCGCCATGCAGGACAGGTTAATTATGTGTACAAAACCAATTTTGTCCAGACAAAATTTAGTTTTGTAACACTAAAAATCACAAAATCCAATTATGTAAAATTCTGATGTACAAAATTCATTTTTGTTATAAAGGATTCAATTTTGTAAGACAGAATTGAGTTTTGTGAACAAAATTCAGTTTTGTGGGACAGAATTCAGTTTTGTCCAGAAAAGTCAGTTTTGTCCACAAACATTAGTTTGCGTAGGATAGTCTATGTTATCTCTACGTTGATTGGTTGAGATCGGTCTTAGTCCATTTTACTAGATGGTGGAGTACACTTGCAGGTTTAAATATTTCAATGCGAAAATATAACCCAATATATCAATATTATACTTCTTTATGGACAGTTATTTTGGTTATATTATGATTACAAATGAGTGGTCACACCATATAAGCATATATACTTTGAAGGAGAAATAAGAAAAATATTCAGAATTTTCCCTCAATTATGTAAACAAGGTCAAACATAAAGTAGCCGGGCATACTCTAGACCTGAGAGCATGCCCATATATAGAGAATACCAGGCTAGTGTATTTTGATATCAAGTTTATCAGGCAAGGCTAGGCGCGTAGGAATTCCGAGGCTTGCCGAGGAATTCCAACCGTTTCCGAGCCAAGCCTGATAAACTTGATATAAAATCACTAGCCTGGTATTCTATTTATCAGGTAACGTTTTATGCTCGCCAAAATGACATTAGATCACGTTGTATTCTAACAGTAGATCTAACCTTGTGAAACAAATGGTATTGGATCTGTGTCTACTAGTTGCGAAGTTACGTGTTCGCAACTATGTGTCTACATGCATTATTTACAGTATACACCATCTTAGTATCCATGGTATCTACACAAATACTACAGATGGTTTCCTCAAATGGCCCAATACACACATTCTGTATACAGACAGCAGTCAGAACACAGGTCACAGCGCGTGTATTATTGATTTAACTGGGGCAGATGTACCTTGCGATACACAATAAATGAGGTCAGTACTCGCGGGAGATCTACATGTACATGAATTATGTGTACAATTATAACGCAAATGAGTTTAAATACGAATGGGTTTGTCAACGTTTGACTGTTTGGATATAGTTGAAATGAAGCAAAATGGCAGAATGAGAAATGAATCATCGGCAGAATGAGAAATGAATCATCGACATTGAATGTGTAGATCGGCGACCGTGACCCATTTCTACAGTGCAGTTTCTGACCAATGGTAGTCCTTCTTACATGCGTGTGCAGAATTAAATTTTGTCTCATTGTTAATTGAACTTATTTTGTAAATACTAATATATTGAACTAAATTTGTAAAATTTAAATATGAACGAATCAAGCTTCCAATTGTCAATACCACTCAAGAAGTTCAGATTTTAGGTTGAATAATATCGTCGCTATGCAGGATATTTTAGTTAGAGAATATACAAATAGAAAAAGAAACGCTAAAAAATATAGATGCGCGGTGAACACGGCTGAAGCATCTAGCACGGCTCTAGCGAGTGTTTCTGTGTTGTGTGGGGCGGGGACAGCTGCAACTATATACACCATTATAACGGTTCCTGTAGCGGGGATTTTATGTGCGGTGTCGGCCGTTTCTCGGTTGTTGTGTATGGTAATTAGGGCGTCGGGTGGAAAACTCGAGAAAAAATGTAGAAAACACGATAGAATATCTGTTCTCGCCAGGTCGAAGAAAAATACCATCGACGTTATGGTGTCCAAAGCGTTGGCTGATAAGAAAATATCAAATTTAGAGTTTGAATCCGTGGTGGAAGAAATGGGGAGATATGAAAAATTAAAAAATGATATAAGAATCAAGGCGCGCGCCACCATGCCCAAAATTGAGTGTACTGATTGGGATAAATTTAGGGAAAAACTTGGAGATAAAGTCGGAAGAAATGTTACAGCACCAATATAATTAATTTTATAATTAATTTAAAGAAAATTATAAAATTAATTATATTGGTGCAGTAAACAATTTATTAATTAATTTTATGAAAATTATTAACAATTTAAAAATAAAAAAAATTAAAAAAAGTTTTAGGTTCCACCGAGGGTCGAACCCGCGCCAGCAAAACCCTTCTGGGTCCACCCCGCTAAGCCTTCGCTTAAATTTCTTCTATTTTTTTATTTGTTCGGCTTAGCGAGGTGTGTTACACTCACATCTCCTCCACCCCATCATTGGACCGATGCCGCGGACCCCACCTCATCGCTACCTCCATCCGCTATAATGTGCAGAGTGGCCAGAGTGAATTACATGTTGCGAAACTTATCTCACTGTTGAGATATTAATGCCGGCGTCCCGACACCAAACTGTGTTTATTTCTCGAATATAAACTTAACTTTGCTGGTGAAATAAAAAAAATTGTTATTTATTATTAATTAATTATTTTATTATATTAATTAATATGTTTTCTATATAATAGGGGGTGTTCAGCTTTAAATTATAAATAATTTTATTAAAATTAATTAAATAACGAACCATCCCGGAAATTCGTGAACTATATAACCCTCATAGGCCTTAGGCCATTGCCAGTATTTTGGGGTGGTTGCTTCCATCAGAGGGCACCGGACAAAATTGGTGTCAATGTGTTCAGAGATACATACTGTATATATTTCTGCTTGCTAGACTTTTCAAATCGGTAGCTTAAGCCTAGTATTTTGCAAAACAAAATGGCCGCCATTGTCTTTTTCGCACAGTCACTTACACATATATATTGCTATGCAAACATGATATTATTGATATTATATATGTCAATTTGATGTATTTAATAACAAAGACATATTATTATATTCTTGCATCTATTTTTAAGACGAAAATTGTTCGGAAAAATCCAATATGGCCGCCAATTGATAGCATTTGTTTGTAAAATTACGAAAATATTGCGAGTTGCTATCTAATTTGTAGTGTGTTTGATTACATAGTATTTATAACAGCTTCATACTACCTAGTATACAATTGAAAAATTCAGTTGATATAACCATCATGTATCATGGACTATATAACGGTATATTAAAAAAGTCAAATCAAATAGCAGAGATATTCTCACTACGAGCATGTTGCTACTTTTTGAGACACTTTGTGTTTTTTGTGTGAAGTTGATCACACTACATTCACAGAAAGGAAAACATATATGAAACATATGTGTGTCATATGTACCCGTCTAGGCCACCATACATACAATATTGCACTGACAACAAAAACAACAACAACAACAGACGATGCAAATGACTTTATCGAGCCAAGAAGCTTACATGATGGGAAGACATTGGCCAGCAATGGGTAAGATGCATTCTTTAATTGTATTTTCAACAGGAGAAATTGCGCTGTATCGCAGATCCCCCAATATTCGAACATAGATGCTGTATGGGTTGTGTCATGTGTTTTCGCTGTTATTATCAAACATGAAACAGAAACATAATTGTAATTTAATTCTCAACCAATGTAGTAGTATTATATAATGGGTCTGGTGTATTAACTACAAATGCTGCTAACGCACGATAAAATTTATTACAAATATGTATAGAACAAAGCTATGTCCAAATTTAAAATGTATGGAAGGCAATATATGCCATAATGAAACGTGTTTTATTGTTCAAGTCTGGCACCATACGTGTACATTGTACTCTTATTTTCAGCAATTTAGAGAGCCACCGATGGTCCACACCAACATGGAGCCGACGATATATCTGCCTACACCTGTCAGAAGACGTGTTCGTGTCCATGCAAAGACCAAGAAGTGATGTAACTGTATGTATGTCAGACAAAACACACTTACTACATGCTATTCTATGTGACATACTACATGTAGAGGAACAACATATATATATATACTGCGTATTACTATGTATGAATGGCAGCGTGTTACCTTGAATGAATGACAAACAAACAACAACAACATATAACGAAGCTATCTCCAAATTTTAAATGTATGAAATATTCGTCCTAATGACCTTTTTTTACAAGTGTTCTGCTATTTTCAACACGTTGTACAAACACAGAAAGTGTACAGATTTGGCGATTGTGCATAGAGCTGTAACGATCGTCTCACTTATGTTTCAGATACATTTGTAAGTGAACATACGCCAGACATGGACTCATCTTGTGAGGATGAGGGCAGCCAGTCCGAGAAGAAGCGCCCACGGCTGTTATTTGAAACGTGTATCATATGCTCCGCAACAGCTCCAAACACAGATCTGACATCACCTAGAGATGAACACTCATGGAAGACACTTCTTAGAGCTGCGGAAATACAAGACTTTGTTCCTATTACAAATTATGCGAAGGATGAAAGTGTCCCGCGTGTTTATTATCACACAGCATGTCGAAACACATTTACATTGAAAAAAACACTTGATAACATTTTAGCGAAAGGTGGAGACGCTACGTCTGGATGTGCGGAGCAACGACAATCAATGAGAAACCCAATACCAAGCACATCTAGGGTTTATGATCCGGTTTGTATGTTCTGTCAAAAGTGTAAATATGTTAGAAACACACACTCTCGCGAACATGTGGTACAGTGTTTGGAATCCCGAGCGGATGAGAGAATCAGACAGACAGCGATTCAGAAATTAGACACAGCCATTTTAGCTATTGTCAGTCGGGATATTGTCGCGGCCGAGGCACATTACCATAAGTCATGTTATCGTGCATACACCAAGGAAGCGAAAGAACAGGTATCCGCTACTGTTGACAGTGATCCATACAGTCAAACCGAAAATGAAGCATATCGGATGTTATTTTCTCACATTAGGAACAATATTTTTGTTACACCACGTGTTGTCAAAATGACTGAATTAACATTGAAACTAACAGAATATATGCAGTCGCTCGGAATACAGTCATTGAAGAGGCAGTCAAAGAATCATATTCGAAGAAGACTTGAAACAGAATTTGGAGATGCCATATGTGTTATAAATGACAAAGGGAAACTCCTTCTATTGCCTGATTGTGTGACACGCGATGACCTAGCAAAGGAAAATTCAACGTTGAAAGATAAGTTGAACGTTTATAGAATGAAGCAACTGATGTGAATAGGCTCACTAGAACTGCTGTTACCCTGAGGAATGAAGTGAAAGCAAGTATGAGAAAGCAATCATGGCCACCACTCCCTGAAGAATTAGATGAAGATTACTTACCAATTCCTGATTCATTGGTTAACTTCTACCGCGTATTGATTGCTGGCGAGGACAACGTGTTAACCGACAGGACACAATGACTTGCTCGCTCATTTGCACAGGATTGTGTATTTGGAATCACTGGAGGTCGTCAAAAGAGCAGTAAGCATATTATCATGCTATGGTCGATAAAGACAGTAACAGGGAATTGCGAATTAATTAAAGGCATTAACCGATTGGGACATGGAATATCATATTTCCAACTCTCAGAGATTGAAACTGCATTGGCCTTGCAGAAGTTGTCAGTAGATGACCAATGTGGAGTTGCCATCCCCTCCAACATTCGGCCATGTGTACCAACAACTGTAGCATTTGACAATATTGATAGGCTGGAGGAAACATTAAGTGGCGGAGAAACTTCGCATCGTGTAAATGGTATTATTGTTCAACACGTCGTAGATACAGTGCTTCCACAGCCTCTATACGCATGGCCGACAGTACACGCAAAGATAAGAAAAGGAGCATTGCACCTACAAACCCAATATTGCCGCCATACAATGCTGGTGACAAGGCAGAACCTCCAGTTAATTGACACCTATTGACATTAATTCTAGTGAGATTATTGAGGAAGCACGGATGAAGAACCTTGTGTGGATTCTGGCTAGACTACACGATAGACATAATCAGACAGTTACTTCATGGACAGGTCACAATATCCTTACACTGATCACATTTCTGTCACCAAACACACTATTGGATACCTTCCTACAATCAATGCTCCGGCGACGCAGATGTCAACAATCTTTGAGGTCTTGAATCAGGTGTTAATGATTAAAGATCAGCTGGATATACCTGATATTGTGTGTGTCTTTGATCAGGCGATGTATGAAAAGGCAATTGACGTAAGCTGGCGACATGCAGAAAGATTCCAGCACATAGTCTTCAGAATGGGCGTGTTTCACACCTGCTGCAATCTAATGGGAACAATTGGTAAACGCTTCAGCGAGGCAGGACTTCGTGACCTGGCAGTCGAGTCAGGAATCGTGGCTGAAGGCTCTGTAGAAAATGTCATGACGGGGAAAAAGTACAATCGTGGCAGTGCGGTTTCATAAACTGTTATATGAGGCGCTCTTGAGATTGGCGTGGAAAGACTTCTACCCTTGGTTGGAGGAACACCATGCGGACCACCTCTCGCAGTTACGTGACACAAACAAACTCGTGGAGGAGCTACACTTGAATGTGTCACACGAAACCCTCGATAACATTCTCCAGGATCATTCTTGCATGTCCATCCTACACTTGTTTGACATGTATATGGACCATCTGCGCAGTGACAATGGACCCCTTTCGGAGTTTTGGATTTCATACATAGATATGGTGGAAATTCTACTCGGCCTGATTCGTGCCTTGCGGGAAGGAAATTGGTTGATGCATTTGGCATTCGTTCGCGAAATGATTCCCTGGAGTTTTGCATATGACAAAAGAAACTATGCAAAATATCTGACAGTCTATTTCGGTCAAATGAGTAGATTACAAACTGAACATGAGGATAGCTACAACTGCCTTATGGATGCTAGATTGTCCGTACAGATATGGGAGAAAAACCCATTCGGACGAATCCCAGTCGACCAAACAGTCGAAGAAACTGTTAACAAAGATACTCAGACGGCTGGTGGGACGAAGGGATTCAGCTTAAAGCCAGGGGCTGTTTCAAAATACTACTTGACAGCCGAACATCGTAGCGCTTCCCTCAGACAATTCAGAACAATGGTAGACATGGGGAATAAGACATATATCCACCACGACCTTGCGCCATCCAGAATTGCGAAAGACGAGACTGACGTTAAATCTCTTGTAGAGCTGATGGAAGATAACTGGACAAACCCATTTGAGAATTGCCCTTCAGACCTAATCAGCATTTTAACAGGAACAGCAGCGACCTCTGATATTGTTGATGATTTGTTGAGTGCAAATAAGATCGGAAGGAAAGCAAACGATGACTTCAAAGAGAATCGGCTTGGCACTACAAAGTCATTAAAATTCCATGACGTACTACCCAAACAGAATCTGAAAACCTTCAACAATTTGAAGAAGCAGAGCAAAGCTGGAAAATCAAACCGGGAAACTGCTATTAAAGCAGACTATAAACTATTTGGTCGGATCATCCTCATCGCCGGCAGCAGAAACCTTCACATAAAAGACGTATTGAAGCATCCACTTGGGCCACTACCTTGGGCATTGGCAAATTACGATGGAACAATAAAGAAAACCAGCAAAGCATCTCTGGCCAGGCACCAGGAAAAGAAAGATACAGCAGCAGACGATATACCAACACCATCGGCATGTCTGATTGATGGAATGAGCATGTTGCATAAAACTAATGGAGAAAACAAAACATTCGCGGAGGTCTCGGAACAGCTGTTTAATATCAGCACTGAGCACTGGACACGAGAGCAAACGAGTCGACATCGTATTTGATGTATACAAGGACACGTCCATCAAAAATGCTGAGAGAAATGTACGAAGAGGGACAGGGGTGCTTTATACAAATATCTCCCATGGACATAAAATTCACCAATGGCGAAAATTACTCGCCTGTTCTGCCAGTAAAACAGCCCTGATCGAGTTCCCTTGTTTATGTATTGGCAAAAAGAAACACTAAGGACACGACTTGGCACTAAGGAACTATTTGTTGCATTCGACAGCAAGTGCATCCAACTGACGAGAAATGAATGTATCGAAATACCTTCGTTGAAAAGCAGCCAAGAAGAGGCAGACACGCGCTTGATACTGCACGCTAAACATGCTGCTCCCAGTTGTGAATCTGTTGTCATTGTGGCAGAGGATACAGACGTATTAATAATCAGTCTTGCCTTCGACCATGACATTGACTGTAATGTATTCATGAAATGCGGCACACAAACCAGGACAAGATTTATCAATGTGACAAAGCTATCACATGCTTTAGGTGACAATGTATGCAAGGCGTTGATTGGCTTACATGCATTCACCGGGTGTGATTCCGTTAGCTCCTTCGCTGGAAAAGGGAAAGTTGCTGGTCTGAAATTGCTAAACAATCCTAGTTACCAGTACATGTTCGCACAACTTGGGAATGACTGGGTGCTCTCCGATGAACTTGCGACCAAATTACAAGAATTCAAATGCCGTTTATATGCCAGCAGGAGCCCAATCAGCAATGTTAATGAATTACGGTACCAGCTGTTTCGGGCAAAGAATGGCGAGGTCGAGTGTGGGACAAGCTTCCACCATGCGAGGACTGCCTACGATTACACACTATGAGAGCAAATTACCAGGCCGGGATATGGCGTCGAAGCATGGAAGCACACGTCGATACACCCAGTCCAGATGGCCATCGCTGGAGCGTGCACCCAGATGGCAGCTTAGAAATCAAGTGGATGAACGGTTCTCCTGCGCCGGATACCATTCTGGAGTTCCTATCATGCAAATGTCCCAGGGTCTGTAAATTACCATAGTGTGCATGTATTGTAAACGGATTGCCGTGTACAGACATGTGCAAGCTATCGCCGTGCAGTAACATGGCTGATGAAAGTGAAGGTGAATTAGACAGCTCAGATGATGAAGAAGATGGTCGTTCGGGGTGAACATGGAGTGGATATGACATAGAGAGACCATATACTACACACGTGACTCTTATGTTACGAACTTGTACAAATGGTATTAATATGGCGGCCATCTTGTATTGTGTTAATCTAAACCTTAGCAAGTACACTGGTTCCTACTACATTCTTACAGTATTGTTAGAATGGTCCTGAAGTTGACTGGTGGCTGTCCTATATAATTGATACATGTCGAGTTACGACAATGTACATAATGTATGCATTTGAACGTTGTGTGGTTGTATAGCAGCATAGGGTAATTTAAAGATAGTGAAACATCTTCACCGGAATGCCGACTTGCATGGCCTGGCCCTCTTTGCATGCCCCTTGTACTTGAGACGTAAATCCTGTTATGATCATCAGCAATAAAACCGGTTATGACATATTTTGTTCAATTTTTTCGAGATTTTTCCATTCTTTTCATAATTGGCGGCCATATTGTATTTGTTTTATATTGTTTTTAGCGCCAATATACTGCACATGTGTCCAGTAAGGTGTGGGGCATTTTATACCTTAGGTTGGGGCTGCATTCCGGTCGAATATGTTAGCTACATAACAATATATTGCATACAGTATATAATATTTATTCCAATGGCGGCCATTTTGTTTTTGCAAATTAGTAGGCTTAAGCTACCGCTTTGAAATGTCTAGCAAGCAGAATTGTTGATAGTTTATGACCATAAACAAGTTAATAACACTTTGGTTTGGTGCCCTCAGATGGAAGCAGCAACCCATTTGGCCCAAGGACTATCACTACGTGTTTATAAACTGTGTACACCCTGTGTAAATCGATAGCCCGTTTACATGCCATCGATAAGGCTATAAATAGCCGTGTGTGTAAAAATATATTACAGTGTGTTTATTTTCCATCCTGGAAGACGTAATCGTGTAAACCTCTCTATAAATGGACACTTAATATACGTGTAAGGTGGGACACCTAATTTACATTTTCATAACGCGTGTAATTGGAACATTGTCGTCTGGTTGGTGTTGTGATTACAACATAAATTTATAAGCGATATCGTACAAATGTACATTCGTAAACGAATCGTTGGGTTTTAATTTTTTTGTATAATACACCTTAGTTTCATATCCGATACGCATTATCCGTCTTAATGTTTGTATTTGCCTCTTGTATAGTTGACATAATTGCCGGTATAATATTGGAAATGTAACGTTTTTATCGGAGAGTAATAAATTACGCTGGTATTTCATGTATTCGATATCACCTAGTGTTCTCATTTTATAGAATTTATATACAGGATTATAACCCCCGTAAGCTTCGTAAACTTCTTCAACACAGTCATTAAAAATTTGCAATTCAAATTGTATTGTATTATCCATTTTCTCTAATAATATTGGTACTTGTTTTTTCTGTTCAATTTTCTTATTTTATAAAATTAGTTTGATAATGTTTTTTACAGTGTTTTAATGCTGTAGAAACACCGTGACTTATTAGATCGATTCTATCTTTGTAACTGACTTTCCGATTTCAATTATTACTAAACGATAATACTTGCGAGCACGTAATCCCCTGTTAACCATTCGGATCGATGGTACGCCCAAGTGCCACCGCATGGTGGACATAGCAGTGACTCGGCTTTGGTCCCTACCCCACAATGCCGACATGGGCGAGGCGAAACGGAACCTCTTCGCATCCATGCACGGTGATGTTTGCAATATTCGTAAATACCGGTGCGAAAACATCTCTCGTGACTACCTGTCTTCAACCACGCACACTTAACTAGAACCATTATGTTGTATATATATACTGAGTATAACATAGGGATTCTTATCTCTAATAGGGTGTATCTTCTCATGTCATAAATATATGGTCTCGCGGTAGTAGTATATAAGAGTCACAAATGATACCATCATGCGGTGGAAGGTGCCGCGCGTAGCCGGTACCTTCCAGAGGTGATGGTATCATTGTGACTCTTATGTACTACTGCATGTACCTTTAAAAATTAGACACAGTGCTGTAAAAAAAAGAAAAAACACGGTGCTATTCCATAAAAAAATAGACTCAGCGTTGTTACATAAAAGAAAAATCACGGTGTTGTTAAATTCGAACGAGCAGTCAAATGTTGACTGCCAGCTGTGTTACCCCTCGGCCACAATCTGCTCATATCCGACGAAAAAGTCAGTTTGCGTTTGATATAACGAAAACTAATTATTCAAGTAATGGTCTTTTGTATAGTCAGTTTCATACACGCAGTTTGGAATGTTAAATGTTAACAATTACACATAAAGCAGAATATGACAAGTAAAGTTTTTATAAAATATGTATTGCTGTAGAAAATGTTATACATTTTATGTAATAATTATAATAACATTTCAAAATTGCAATATTCGCAGGCAGGGGAGATAACACAGGACACTATTGCGGCTTTTGTCATTTATAATACACGAAATAATCCCACCCAAAGAAATCGATTTCCAAAGTCAGCACAAGAAGATAACGCGCATCTCTGAACATTTCGTCAACTCTCGCACGTCATTTACAGAAACAATCGATTTTTAAAAAAATAATTTTCATGAAATATCACACATAGTATGGTTATTTAAATGCTTGATATTTCCGGTGCTATATGTCAAATCACTCAGTATAATTACCAAGTGACGGGAGCACAATACCAAGTGACGGGACCACATTACCAAATGACGGGACCACATTACCAAGTGATGGGACCACATTACCAAATGACGGGAGCACATTACCAAGTGACGGGAGCACATTACCAAGTGACGGTACCACAATATCAAATGACGGGACCACATTATCAAGTGACGGGATCACAATACCAAATGGCGGGACCACATTACCAAATGACGGGACCACATTACCAACTGATGTGAGCCTACATAAGACAGTCATGGCGTTCCATACACTTGACATATTTTGCTGAGTTGTCAAATCCATTGTAACGCTCTGTGAAGAAACACAATGGCCTGAATGGGCCACTGGCCGATCGATTGACGGCCAGCTATTTACGCATAGCGCGAAAATGACGTCACGATCGGAATTCCCAAAACCTCCTGTTGAACTAACAATTTAGCTCATATGCTATGTTTGATAAAAACCGCTAGTTGATGAACTTGTTAATTCCCCGAAAACTTGACCCACCATCATATTTGTTCATTTCCATATTCAAATAGAATTATTATTGTTGACTACTGTAAAGAGGTTTATTTTTGTATCTTCGTAATGGAACAGAATACAAACAATAAAGTGTAATGTGTTGAAGGAATTCGGGATCTATATACACATACCCAAAGTGCACGATCACGTGGTTACAACAACAAGAACAATGGCTGAAAGTGTTGAAACCGCGCCCACTCCACCGTAAGTATTATTTGATATTTTCCTTAATAATAGGCAACATATTTTGATCAAATATGGCGCAGCAAACGCGTCCTCATGAGCTGCATTTGGTGGTACCGGGGGTTCGGCACATACGTATGTCCGTTACATAATAAAATAATTATAAATAGACCTTGAGCCAGCAATAACCCCCCCCCCCCCCCCCCCCCCCCCCCTCCCCCCCATGTGGGATTTTTGGTGAGTATGATTTTCAGATTCAGTAGCCTATTGTCTATCAAACCTGGTTGTCTACGCTCAAAAAGCCGCTGGATGAACAAATGGCGGCCATTTTTCCGAACAGTATTATATTGTTTTTGTCTCGCCTGCGAAGCAGAAAGCGAGACATAGGTTTTGCTTTTCCGGAATCGGCGGCGGCGTCGGCGGCATCATCATTCAATGTTAAGTTTTCGTGTTACGGTCATTACCTCAACACCTTATCAGCTACAGTCATCAGACTTTATACATACGTTTATTATGATATGTAGATGTATATAGGACTATTAAACAATATATTCCCGGCTCCAGGGTCAAGGTCAAACTCCATTTCTTTCTATGCTACAAACTGAACATTAATGCATGAAGACCCCTTTTCTCCTGTGCTATGTACACCTTACCTGTAGTCTTAGTCTAAGGGTGTTCAGTTGCGTCAGTCTTACGTGAAATTATCGATAATTTAGCGATTATTCGCTTCTTTTTAAACTGTAAAAACGTTATGAATTAAAAACATTTTTTTAAATAATTTTTAACCAGAATTATATTTAACCATTATTTATTTGATTTATATAAACAATATTATAATTACTTTCCATAAAATGACTTAAATCGCTGAAACAATTACACCATGTTCGCGCCCAATATTCGACGAAGACTAAGCGCGGCACGCGAATTTAGCCGATTTGGATCAGTGCGGTGTGGTTTAATCGATTTTCCGCAAGCCGTTTCCGCCTGGAGATATTTTTTCGACCAATCAACATGAAGATAACATAATGCTGAACATTTTGGTATGTGAACCTCCAAACATTGAAGAGTTCGTCTGTTGACAATCCGTACCGAAAGGAAAAATAGTGTGTTTTTTTACGGTAAAATGAATGTTATTCTTCATTGTTTAATAATAAATGGAATTATTGACATATTTTCCATATAAATAACTAAAGGGCATGACACTAACCCATCACATCTTATGCGGAAACCAACATTCCCAACCCAATCGCAGACGTCGAAACTTCGGGAAAATTACCCCACCCACATTTACACAATAACGTCGCTTCGATTTTACCATACTGTGTGATACACCACTGTTTGTCAAGAATTAATCACATGTGTTTTTTCACTGTGTATTTTGTCTTTAATTTTAAGTTTACTGTACTGACCTTATTAATTATTTGTATTAGTAAATACAAGTAAAATAGTTGGTGGGGTATATTATTATTTACACTGTACATGAAATAACTGTTGACAAATGTTGACAAATGTTGACAAATGTGATATGATCTGGCACTGTGACTGACATAAAAATGGATGGTGTTTCACTACTATAGATGTAGTTGAGCAGGTCTATGGTATGTCATTTGTATGTCTTCCGGCTTATGTTTCCATTTTGCTCTGCACCAGTCAACACTCAATGATCCATTCCGTGGCAGTACTTTGCCTGGGGACGTAGGGTCCCTGCACTGCCGAGCGCAATGAAAGATAAAGCCGTACCACCGCCCGTCTCTTGGTAAACGCCCCGCTATTCGCATGGCTGGTGTGAGGTTAACCTCTTTACAAAGATGCTTGCAATTGCAGTAATCATTTATTAGCTACTATAGTTATACATAGTTACATATAGTTTTCATCCGTCCGCAATATTAAAGTTTTCAGGTACTTATTATCTCTGCTGCCGTAAGTGGGATGGACTTCAAACTTCTTATACTTCTTTATCATCATCCATATTTTCATTCTATACCACACTCATGCGGCCTTCTTGCCCAAGGTCAAATTACTGAGAAATTTACGATATTCTCTTTTATTACACTCTTGCGACTTATTTGCATGGGTTTCGCTGCGAGAGAAAACCCGTAATCAACTCCTTACAAATAATACACCGTGAAGAGAACACCCGTCATTGCACCCTCTTTTATTTCAAAATAAAGTTATTTGAAAATTTGGAAACAGTTGCGTAATTTGGAATTCAAAAAGTTTAGATGAAGTCACGTTTGACGTCATACAACGTGACGTCACAACGCGGGAAACATGTCACTGTGTAATTATTCATACGCACAGCACGATTCTTTTGCTTACACTCTCAAAAAATATGCATATATAATATATCCGCCGTGAAGTTTAATAAATAGGATATTCCATTGGACATGTTTAAATAGCGGAAATAATACACTCGTGTCCGTCAGCTTCCGTGCAAGCAACTCATTTGCTACGCTCACTCTTTGCTTACGCGGAAGCCGACGCACACTCATATATTATTTCCCGCTATTCAAAATGTACGATGTAATATCCTCTATGTCATTTACAGAAAATATTTTGTTGAAGATCTATTTCATGAAAAATCGCAGTTGTCTTGAGGTAGAAAATTACACGGCTGTTCTCATACATTTATGTGCATTTGCTTACATATTTGTTACTATGGTAATGGTATACATTATTTGTTACAGAATGAATATAATACTACATGTAGTTTAATGTAACTAATATTTCAATTATGTTGCGACATAATTATGACAGGCCCGTAGCAGTGGAAAAAATATGCCATGGCGGATGATTGATGGGTGGGGGTTGTTCCCACATATTAGAAAAATCAATCTAAACCCTCAAAATGGTGCAAGCAACTCATTTGCTACGCTCACTCTTTGCTTACGCGGAAGCCGACGCACACTCATATATTATTTCCCGCTATTCAAAATGTACGATGTAATATCCTCTATGTCATTTACAGAAAATATTTTGTTGAAGATCTATTTCATGAAAAATCGCAGTTGTCTTGAGGTAGAAAATTACACGGCTGTTCTCTACATTTATGTGCATTTGCTTACTTATTTCATTTGTTTAGTTACTATGGTAATGAATGGTATACATTATTTGTTACAGAATGAATATAATACTACATGTAGTTTAATGTAACTAATATTTCAATTATGTTGCGACATAATTATGACAGGCCCGTAGCAGTGGAAAAAATATGCCATGGCGGATGATTGATGGGTGGGGGTTGTTCCCACATATTAGAAAAATCAATCTAAACCCTCAAAATGGTGTTTCCTGCGTTCTAGAGCCAAAATAGTGCCACAGGCTGGTGTCTACGGCCAGCCATGCATGTTCCCATTGCTCAAAATGTAAGAAAATACATTTATACAAAACCGCTGAGAATTTACACTGTGGTTCCGTTTCTATATGACCGTAGCTGTTTCTGGGACGTTAAACCCATTCACTTTCATTGTTATGCCATGGTACCAAATAAAGTGGTTACCATGGCAGCAGTATGTTGGTTACATAATGATTGCAACATTAATTTGATGTAATGTGTGTATTTTGTGTCGCCTAACATTATTTAATTACTCAAAATGTAAAGTTGTGTATGAAAACACATTTGCGTTGTCGTTGCCATGGTAACCGATTGAATCGGTTACTACATGTATGGTAACAATTAGGTTAAGTTACAGAATGACTGTAACATTAATTTCATGTAAAATATGTTTTTAATGTTGCCATACATTTACATTGCTCAAAATGTAAAATTAGATACCTAATTACATTAGTTTTTTAAAACCGTTGCCATGGTAACCAATAAACTCAGGTTACTACGGTTATAGTAGATTTGTTACTGAATTAATATCAATTTAATGTTTATAATTATGTCGCCGTCCTATTTTGTTATTAAAATGTTAAAATTATGTGCAGAAACACATTTTTTTCAAAATCGTTGCCATGGTAACCTATTTCGGGAAAAACAAAGCATTTACATGGTATTTTTTACCATTTAAATTGTAGAAATTACAAGAAAATATGGGTATATATTGATTTATGTGACATGGTAATGAAATGTATTGCAAATAAGATAAATATTCAAAATAATCACATTTTGGGGGAAAAAACTGTCATTTCGTCATATTTTACCACCCAAAGTCAGTTATTTTCCATAAAACATAAAGATCCTTTTGAAACATATGTGTATAAAATTGTATTTTATTCAATAGAATTCTAGGTTTTATGCACTTATCTCCATTAGTTTTCAAGTTATTTTAATAATAATAAAATAAAAGCTGGTATTTTAGCTGATTTCGGTGCCGTCGGCTGCCATTCAAATACATAGAGGAAATGAACACAAAATGTTGCAAAATTCTGATTTACGAACCTTAATAACGTTTGAACCGCTTATCCGATTTTCAAAATCTATAGCTCATTGTAAAGTTCTCGCCATGCCCTACATGGATGTACCATTTTTAATGTATATTTCAACTAGAAAAAAAATACCTAAACCCCTAGTGTAGAGAGAACAATAGCCTTCTCCGGTTGTGCATGTGCAATTTGTGCAAATGTCCAGACTGACCACTAACTGTCCAGGTAAATTATTACAGGTAATTTATACAGGTAAATTATTATATTACATTTCCGTAAACTGTGTTGACAATATTGTGGCAATATGTGGACCTGTGCAGATATGATATGTAGATAAATATAGGACTTATTATTAAAAAAAAATCTGGGCTAGAGCATTATATTTTTTTATTTTTTTTTCCATTTTATTTTTCGAATTCTTTTTCAATTTTTGTCTAGTAGCATAAGGTCGTAAGTGCTATATACGGACTATGACCATATAGTAAAACAATTATTGACTAGTGAGCCATAGAATATAATCCGATATTCTATGGCTCACTACTGTCTGTTTCACGTTAACCTGCCCAGATTTTTAACCTATTTAAACACCCTAAAGCTCCCATTTGTTTACATATAATCCTTTTTCAGCAAAATTTAGCAATGAGCCATCTTTTTGTTTTTCGAAATTCGGTCCTACAATGAAGTAATAGCCCGAAATGATAAAGTGAATGGGGGTCTCCCATGTTAAAATATCACGCGCTGAGCAGTTTTCGACATTTTCCTATTGTCGAACAGCTTCCTGGATTTCATCATCAAAATATCGGCAATAATCATCGGCTTTATGTGAACAAATCTTAACATTCTGAAAAATATAGGCATCCTGCTTCCATTAGTCGGTGTTTATATATCAATTCCATTAGTAAAGTTCTGGAATTTGGTGAAAATAGAAGATGATGTCGGTCAAATATCTCCAATCTTTGTTGTTACTCGTGACAACAGATGACAACTGAGCGCTGATTGGCTGGAATTCAGTGAAGGCGGCTGGCCTCGAAGCAAGTCCATTTCGCAGGAGGGGAGAACCTGCGATTTTTTTGTCGAAGCAGTAAGCGTACTGCAAATTTGATTTTGGCGTGGGAATTGTTTTTATGAACACTGTTAACTTTTCGGATGCAATCATTAGAAATTTGTTACATAAACAGTAAATATATTATACTGAGCTTGTGAAATTTTGAACAAATTATGGCCAATTCGTGGAAGCCTGGAAAAACTTCTCTGAATTTGTGGTAACAGAATCATCAATTTATTTTCTGCAAAAACATGTTAAACAAAAATAAAACTGTGTCATACATCCAAATACTTATAAGTTCAATGCTAGCTGCTGTTAGAAAGCACCTGTAAGTCACAAGTAACTCGTGTGGAGGGCTGCATTGGTTTCTTCTTTGTTTACCCTTTAATGTGACGATGTCTCAGATGATGTCTCAAATATTTATCTAAAATCTAATAAAATGTGTTTTTTCTCGTAAGGCACAGTAAATGGAATAATATATATATTTATATTTCATCACATTCCCAAAAACATGCGTTATATTCAGTTATATATCAAGTACATCAGGCTCGTAGCTGCATTAAGGCACTGCAGGCCCGGGCCTGCAAAATTTTCGAGAAAATGGAGAAAAAAATGTGCCAGATTGCATCATTTACCTTCTAGTTTCGATATTTTTAAGGGGGGGGAAGGGGGGGGGGCATGCCCCCAGACCCACCTGGCACCCAACGGTGCTCGAAGTCGTCAACCGGGCCTGCAGATTCAAATTGGCTAGCTACGCCCCTGTACATGCTCAGCTATCAGAAATAAAACTGTGAATAAACAAAAAGTGGGGAGATATGTTTGTTTGGTATAATTTGACATTTTCGCAGTACATGTACAAGTAAATAAAAAAATGTATGTGATTTTTTTGTGTGACATAATATAAATCGGTATTGTGATATGGTTTAGAGTTTCCGTACTTTGGTGTAGACAAGGTATATACATGCTGACAAGATGGCGTCGCGGGACGACAGCAGTAAGTGTCAGTTTAATTCAATATGTTACAGCTTACAGAACATTATCAGCAATGTATCTGGTATGTACAGACGGAGAAAATGAATAAGATTTACGACGATCATTCTCAAAATACCTATGACTATGATAACGTGTTTGTGTCATTACAGTCAACATATATACCGTGTCTACACCATATAACAGAAACTCTACACCATATCACAATGCCGTTTTCGAACAGAACGATAATGTATTATTTTTAAGTTGTGCACTTGTAATTAGTAACCTGAAAATAAATCCTGTAGATGACTGAATGAGTTTCTTCTTTACCATAAGACTCTGTCTCCTATGATCGCCAGCCTACTATAGGGAGTACCTGTTTAACTGTTACCAGCAAACAATAGTAAATAAGCAAACAAGACATAACAAGTTAATTTCCAATTAAACTGTATTGTTAGCTGACAGTCCATGATTAATACACTATATATGTTCGTTTGTTTGGGTTTAACGACCTATCAACAGCAAAGGTCATTTAAGGTCCGGTCAATGGGTTTAGTTCTAAATCCCATATATTAACTACAAATGACGGGGTGGGGGGGATCCCAATATCAGAACTGAATATTTACAATAAGGAAAATATATATTCAGCCCTGAAATCAGAATAATCCTGATATGATTACAGGGTGCTCGCCACACCAGAATCACCAAAGATTCACAGCAAATGCGGAATAATATTTGCTATGCAAATGTTGTAAACTTTCGAAGTTATTTACTGAAAATGTAACTGTTTCCGCAAATATTGTTCAATAAAAACGTGGATTTTTCACATTACGGTATAGGACCATTGCAGCAATGCCTGTGTCAAAAAAAAGTGAAGTAGACCCAAGCAAGGAAACATAAATTAATAAGCCATTTACCGAGCTGTAATGTTTAGTGACGCACGGACGGACAAAATGCCTCCAATATACTACACCCCACAACAGTTGCGCGCGGTATATTAAGCATACAAACAAAATTTCATGTGGAATATTAATATATATAATTAACATTACAGAGATCGTCGGAAATTTTCATGGAAAATACGGGGATAAAAATGCCGCATTTTTTTATATAATGGAATTATGGATGACAAAAAAGTATATGAAGTTTAAAGTCATCCTGACAGTAACACAGATTGAAAGTAGCCGAAAAAGATGACCCGACGGACATATATCATATGTACATTTGCACGCGAGTTTCATAATGCGAAATTGACTGGTCGTCCCATGTCCACAATACAACTACTCGACAGCAACGTGTGGCATCTCTGTCGTAATATATCACAATAGCAGAGGCGTACCTAGCATTCACGCTTATTGCAACATTGGTGCGTGGATTCTGCTAATACATTAATTGAAATTCGATGTGTATCTGACTCTTATCAATATGGCTACTGGGTGCAGATACCCTGCTAAATGTGCAAAATTTATTATCACTATTATAGCGTACTAGTTTTGCCTTTTGTGTGTATCAAAACCGAAACGAGGGCGGGAAGGCATGCGTGCGACGGGAATAGCTCCGCCATGATCCGCCCATGTGTATGTAGTCTATTTTAGCCGTGTGTATGCCTAAGCGAATTACTGCAGTATTAGGGAGCATTCCTTTCCTTGTCAAACTAGCTTGGGCAAGCTGCTGTACGAATGAACTGAGCACATGATGCCGGTATGTTTGAGTGGGTAGTGCAATAAATACATATTTTATTGCACGGATGCGGCGAAATCCTTTGATCTCCGCATGTGCTAACTGCCGGAGATCACTGTCTGGATACACAAATATAGCATATTTTCATATTTTTCCATGAAAACACATCTTGGTATTTCATTTATAGAAAACTATTCAATAATTGCTGTCTGTTGATGTGTGAACAGTATGTGATTTTATTTTACCCAATTAAAAAGGGTTTACTGTCCCAGCAACAACTAAGGTCATGTTGAGATGTGACCTCGACTTCAAGTCTCTTCCAGTGGAATGGAAATTCAAATACAATGTACTATAAAACTAATATTTTTCCCTGCCTAGTGCTGGGATTGAACCCACAACCCAGCGCTCCAGATAAGGTGCGTATTGGCATATTGTACACACTTATTTTAACAGAATACGCATTGATTATCAGAAGTGGGAGTATGAAATACTCACAACAATGCGAAAATACGCATATTTGAGAAACTGTGACAAATTGGTTAACCGAAAAGTGTGAAGGACGGACAGACGGACAGACAGACGGACAGACGGACGGTCCAAACACTATATGCCACCCGTTCTTTCTTCGAAACCCGGTGGCATAAAAATAAATATACATCAGATAAAAACGTAATTTTTATTTAGTGTAACATAGAGATCTACATATCTATAGTATAGATTTCAACAAACAAGGCCTTTGAAAAGCTTTTTCACAAGAACTCGTGTTTCAAACGCCTGTGCGCTCTCAATTGCCTTCATTGGTTCCATCTGAATGGCTACAGCGATGACAGCAGACAACATTTCAGACAAAACCATAATTCTAAACTTATTACCATTGAAAAATACAGCCCAGTTTGTCACATTTACTGACCAACTTAATTTCACAATATTCGATTGCGAAGACCCCTTTCTCATAACCGTTTCTCTAACTCAAACCTACGTTACATACTCACTTTATTTTGTGTCTGTTGCTTGTCCTGGTCCATGTAGGGTGACCCCCCCCCCCCCACCCCCCCCCCCCCCCCCGTAAAGGCCCTCCAGTCATGTCCGTATCTTCATATTTTATCTCCCATATTAAGTAGATTTGCACATGGAAGACACCGAATTACACACTTCCGTGTGTAATATTACGACACAAAATAGTTCGTATAACTACAGTTGGATTCGTCCACATCGGAATTACCGCCATCTTGTTTTTGACACACGAAAAAACACCGACGGTTCATTCAAAACAACAGATTTAGGACATTTATTTTAACTGACAACTAGAAACAAATGTGTAATTACAATTTAGAATGTTCAGAAAGTGTAGTAGGTAAGTCTCATTCCATTATGTTTATAGTTGCTTATTTGTTCTTGACATTTTGAAAATCGGTCAAATTGTCAATTCTTGCAAACCAGACGGACATTTGTATGGCAAGTGCCGTCCGCGGCAGTTTTTTTTAAATAACTTAATTATTTGACGGATTTTCGTGAAATAAAAAGGAGGCTCATTTCTAAAAAACTGCTTTGGATAGTTTTATGAAAAAAAAATATAAGTTTGGCGTGTTTTGATAGCAATAAATTTTGGGCAGCATTCCACGAAACAGACTTTAGTAGTCAATAATTGTATAATATGTTCGGGCCAGTGAAAATTGCTTTCAGGCCCAGGCTCGAGGTCAAGGCGGGACAAGGCGAGACATTTGATTCTGCGGAATTCTTGTTTGTAACAGAAATGCGTTAAAGTTATTGTTTTTTCACAATATCTCTTTAACCCCTTGCCAGACTTTTTAATATTTCACATCAATGTTTGTCTAGGGATGATGCTTCATTACGCACGCCCCCACATCCAAATTCTCAAGGTCAAGGTCATTTATTTACTTGTAATGTTCACCGGTTTTGTAACAGAAATGCGTTAAAGTTATTGTTTTTTCACAATATCTCTTTAACCCCTTGCCAGACTTTGATACTATTTCACATCAATGTTTGTCATGGGATGATGCTTCATTACGCACACCCCCACATCCAAATTCTCAAGGTCAAGGTCATTATTGACTTGTAATGTTCACGGTCAAATGCCTCGGCAGGCGTGATACCGCTTCCGTGGCGGAATTCTTGTTTCCATGACGTTACTATTTTTTCCTTGCGTGATTCACATGGTGCTACAAAAAGTGAATTAAAACAAAAACTATGAAACATATTTTCATTTTTCATCAGTTCTACATTAACCACTACATGTGCTGTAATTTTTTTTAATTAAACATTGAAACTAATACACCAAAAACATAATCATACAGTGTCACAGTGACTGTCAGTTTCAAGATGACCATCAACATGGTCGTTTTTGAAATTAGGATGTGATATTTACGGATCTATATGTACACTTTCAATACATCACAACTTTCTTAAAATAGTTGTTAATACCCTTAGCTCGAGCAGGTCCTGCATCTTGCGATGACACCAAAATGTGCTTGCCCATAACATATACATCAAATACATGTCTCTGGTTGCTATAATAATGGAATAAGGTTATCCATCAGGGGTGTAATAAATTTGAAAGCGACCATATGGATTGTTATGTGGAGTCAGTGCCACATAGGGGTATATGGAGGCAAAGCCATGTATATTAGCTGCACACTA
This sequence comes from Conchocele bisecta, assembly GCA_029237695.1. Lineage (NCBI taxonomy): Eukaryota > Metazoa > Mollusca > Bivalvia > Lucinida > Thyasiridae > Conchocele > Conchocele bisecta. Next base: position 47,830,015 of record CM055269.1, read on the forward strand.
CGTGTAGTATGTATGTGCTAAACAGGTAGAATGTAAATATAATTATGCAGTCAGTAAATAATGTACACATGGTACATAATTATGGAGTTGTGAGATCATTAGAATGACATTACCTGTTGTCAAATAGAGAAATACATATTCCGATGACACCAAAGAGCCAGGAAAATAAACAACTGTGGTACAATGCGGCAGAAAATGCTTTCCACAAACCTGATCCTGACCGCCTGCGTAAATAGTTAGAATGCCATGTAGATAATAATTAAATTGCATAGTAAAATCCAAAATTTAATTTGTCTCGATAGAGGCTATGTGATATTGTTTAGATGAACAGTTTGATACATTGCATAATATTTTATGGAAATAGTACGTTATCATTCATGGGAATTTAAACATAGATTGAGTGTACTATGAGTGTGTGTGGCTACACGTGGTAACACATGAGCTTGTGTAATACAAATGATTTGACTGCTGTGAATTGAGTTTCCATCTGGATCACCTTTGGAATAAATTTTACCACTAAATATGATATCCTCTTGTATTTTTTAGTTGTATGTATGTAGGTCAGATGTGCATACTTCTAAAACTGGACTAGATTGATGTTTGAATACCCCACAATTGCTTTGCAGACTACATACATACATTGTACTAATATTGGCTTGTATATATAGTTACATAATTATATACATGAGCTTGGTGGACATTATACATATTTTCAGAAGTCACATTTGTCAAATATTTGTACACAGTATGAAATGCAAATACTATATTTTAATGATGTACTTGTATATTTGAAATCTGTAATGATGCTTTATCCGAATGTTATGCAGGTATATGCCAATTGGAACTATTACAAGTTGATTACTAACCTTCATGCTTTTTGGTGCTTGGTAATTTGACATAACTGGTGTAGAAAAACACGTGTGCTATAATTAAGAACACCGACAATTGAAACATATTAGACACATAGTTTATATATGCGTATATAGTAACTACATGTATATGAATATAGTGGATATATTTGAAGTGCATGTGCATGCTTTTAGAAAGATCATGCACCTTCAATTGCTTTGTTTATATGAAAATTATTTAATGGTATATCAACTTTACAGGTTATAAAATGTCACTATTATGATCTCATGGTTGACTATTTACTTACAATGCCTCACTTACAAAATACAATATGGTTATGGGTTGTCCCTTATCTGCATACATATTTATTTTATGTATTGAAATATTATCGAGAGAAATCAATCATAATGAAAATATTACCGGTCTATTCTTGGACAGTAAACCAGATACAATTTCACGTAAAACCATAATTCAAAACTATGATCACTGTGGACTGAAAATGTTAAATATTCATGCGTTTATCAACTCACTGAAATGTTCATGGATAAAATGCTTAAAAGGTATACAAAATCAGTTAAAACTAGCATACAATAACGAGCTTAAGAAATATGGCGGTGATATTATATTTAAAAGTAATCTTAATGAGAATGACGCAAAGCAATTAGCAAACAGGTATACCTTTTTAATTGAAGTCTTGATCTCGTGGTGCAAAATTAACTTCCAATATTCAAGTACCAACGTAGCACATGAGATTGTATGGCACAACTCTAACGTAAAACTTGAAAGAACCAGTACGATATTGTATGAAGAGTGGTATAACAAAGGTATTATGTACATGAAGCATATTAATTATTTTAGAGTAAACGATTTATACAGTTTCAGTGATTTTAAGGATACATATGAAATAAATGCTGGCGACTTCTTAAAATATTACGCATTGATAGGCAATATTAAAACTGAATGGAAAGAGTAGTAAGTAAAGATGAGAACAGAATCGCTAAACAACGAGGTGCCGACATACTTAATAGATAAAACATTATCGTCTAAAAGTATAAATAGAATGTTATACAACGAACAAGTTGAATCAATGAGACTATCACAACTAAAACATGTACGAAACTGGGAGATCGAATTAGACAATCAAGAAATTGAATGGAAATATATATTTTCAATAACGTACAAGAGTACAATCAGTACAAAACATGGAGCATTTCTGTACAAATATCTGATGAGAATAATACCAAACAATTCGTTTTTGTTTAAATGCAAACTAAAACCATCAAACCTGTGTGAATTTTGCCACATGACTATAGACTCTAACAAGCACATGTTTTGGGAATGCACTGTCATACAACAATTTTGGACTGACATAAACCAGTTATTACAACGAGTAGGCTAGATTATAATCTCAATCTAACATATGAATATACATGTATATCATTTTGTAACGCGAAAGTTGCTTGTAAAAAGAAAACAATACTTATTAGTTTCATAATCCTTTTAGCAATATATTTTATTTTTCAGATGCAAATATAGTGAATCACAACCAACATTGGAACACTTTAACGAATATCTGAAACAAACAATAAACATTGAAGAAACTATTGCCACTATGAGAGATAAGCTCGAAAAATTTCAATTAAAATGTAATTACTTTATTCAGTAAGCTAACACCTTTTTACAACACTGCCTTTATCTTACCATATCAATATTCCGAAACCACTATAAGTTACCGCATAAGCGAGTTCTGACCTTTCTCACCTTCCAATATAAATAAACCTCCTACCCCAATCCAATAATCTAATAGCCTAAAGAGACCCTTTAAACAAATTAAAACTCATTGTTACATGCATATCTGCACAATTAAGGAATGTGACCATGCTCTGACAAATACGTATTTGTGTTTCTGTTTGTCAGATCACGGTCTGTTTTATTCTTTATGCATACATGTGTACACTATATTATTTTGACCATGTTAACTATGTGTATGATTGTATGTTATGTATTATATACATGTAACAAAGAGCATTAAAGATTAATAAACAAAAATAATATAGTTATGGCAGGTGCCACTCAAATGAGACTAATGGAGTAATATACCTGCATGTATTATGCAATGGCCATAATGCATGCACTGGTGTGCACTTACACTGGTAATGGATGACGGTCATACACATTGGAACACACACGTTCTCGGTTGACACATACAGTAGCGCTTTTCTGCAGGTCAACTATACGTACTATACCAATACTATACGTATACTATACCAATACGATATGTTTTCTATACGATATGCATATAATATAAACATACGGTATGTTTGTACCGTACATACCAACCAATATCGTATAGATATACCATTCAAATCGTACGTTTATACAATGTTTATACATGTGTATAATTCTGGTACGTTTGTATCGTACAAACATACCAGATTTGTGTACGGTATAGATGTACCAGAATACCGTAAATGTATACGATATATTAACGGTGTTGCCGTGTACTATTTGCCTAATATTTGGTCCGCCCCTAATATTTGGTCCGCCTCAGCAGTTTTGTTTCATAATATTCAGAAATGCGTAATATTACTAATCTATCTCTGTGTCTGATGTCTTTTTTGTTAATTCTTCGGCATAATACGGAATAAATAGCATAGGGTGCCATTCCGGTATTATGCCAATGCTTCGTGTGTCAGTGTCTGTCATTCGTCGCTTCGAGATTGCAGTGCGCCAAAAGCCAAAGCGGAATTTATGAGTTTATACCGATGCACCGGTTCATTTCGCATGTAAACATCCGGTTTTCATTTCGATTATCTGCCACAATTTTCAGTTTTTCAAAATGAATAAATTTTCAGTTTTACGATACAGAATCAATTTAAAACTGAGGATTGTGAAGTATCACAGTCCATCTTATACATGTGCGTCACATACAGTAATTCATCAGTAATTCATCATTATACTCCGCACACCACCGACCTGGGACACACAACAATAACAAACCCCCAACCCCCCCCCCCACCCCCCTCCGAACACATCGGCCATCTACATTTGGCGTCCTAAAAGTTCCGGTCTATATCTCACAATGTGTATCACCACCACCACCAGTTTTTGTCTATGACTACACTACACCTCCGATCCCCACTTCTGTCTGTAACGCATGATGACTTGCATGACTTCAGCTACAGGCAGACTACTAGTCATGCCGGTGGCCGACTAATCAAGTGCTAAACTTAGTCATGGTGCGATGGCCGTCTGATCAAGTGCTATACTAGTCCTGGTGCGATGACCGACTGATCAAGGACTAAACTAGTCATATTTGTTGTTTTTGGAAAGTCCGCATCCAAAAAATTTAAAAAAGTACAATTCGAAAATTTTGTCATTAAGGCTGGTTTTCACAGAGCGCGGCCCATATATTTTTCTGTAAATATTCAGTTCTGATTTTGGTATTATTAATACAAATATTAATTGTCATTTAAAATGAATAGGTCATTGTGGAGATATAAATAATAAATTAAAGAATAGCCAAGAAACAGGTATTTACAGTGTAACAATCACGCATGTAACTTCAGCTTAATCACATTGATTTTGTGTCAAATATCACCTTGCTGTTAACCTTTAGCCTGCTGAGCGCGAAAACTGCGTCTGTTGTTGCTTTATATTTTGCCCTGTTTCTCAATAAAAACATGGTTTGACAGCACTTTAGAATCATTTCTATTGAAAATGATTCTAAAATGATGTCAAAGCATGTTTTTGATGAGAACAATCGAAAATAAAACATAAACAGCAGACGACAACATTTCAATCAGCAGTTTAATGGTTAAACAGATGTATACATCTGTTTAACAGCAAGGTGATATTCAGAACTCCAATGAATGAATGAATCAATCATTCTTCTCTTTTGCAGCATTCTGATCCTGCGTTATGTTATTCCGGGCGCCATTATCCTGTAAGTATACTCTCAGACTGTGAGCAATCAAATTCTAAGCGTGGGTGACAGGTGGAAGCATGCGATGGGTAATTTAGCGATCGGGTTTCATCCTTACCAATACCGGAATCCCGGCCGGAGACCTGGTTTGGCCCTCATGTACATCGTTGACATTCTTGTATGTGACTGTTGTATCTGGTTATATCCCTTGTGTGAGTAATATGATTATTAGCAATCCTATTACTTTCACGGGAAGGTGCCAAGTGACTTTGGTGTTGTATGGACCTGCACCAGGTCAGGTTATTTTAATTTCAAAATTGTGTAGATTTGTACACTATATTATTTTGACAATGTTAACTATGTGTATGATTGTATGTTATGTATTATATACATGTAACAAAGAGCATTAAAGATTAATAAACAAAATGTAATATAGTTATGGGTGCCACTCAAATGAGACTAATGGAGTAATATGCCTGCATGTATTAGGCAATGGCCATAATGCATGCACTGGTGTACACTTACACTGGTAATGGATGACGGTCATACACATTGGAACACACACGTTCTCGGTTGACACATACAGTAGCGCTCTTCTGCAGGTCAACTATACGTACTATACCAATACTATACGTATACTATACCAATACGATATATTTTCTATACGATATGCATATAATATAAACGTACGGTATGTTTGTACCATACATACCAACCAATATCGTATAGATATACCATTCAAATCGTACGTTTATACAATGTTTATACATGTGTATAATTCTGGTACGTTTGTATCGTACAAACATATCAGATTTGTGTACGGTATAAATGTACCAGAATACCGTAAATGTATACGATATATTAACGGTGTTGCCGTGTACTATTTGCCTAATATTTGGTCCGCCCCTAATATTTGGTCCGCCTCCGCAGTTTTGTTTCATAATATTCAGAAATGCGTAGTATTACTAATCTATCTCTGTGTCTGGTGTCTTTTTTGTTAATTCTTCGGCATAATACGGAATAAATAGCATAGGGTGCTATTCCGGTAGTATGCCAATGCTTCGTGTGTCAGTGTCTGTCATTCCTCGCTTCGAGATTGCAGTGCGCCAAAAGCCAAAGCGGAATTTATGAGTTTATACCGATGCACCGGTTCATTTCGCATGTAAACATCCGGTTTTCATTTCGATTATCTGCCACAATTTTCATTTTTTCAAAATGAATAAATTTTCAGTTTTACGATAGAGAATCAATTTAAAACTGAGGATTGTGAAGTATCACAGTGCATCTTATACATGTGCGTTCAATACAGTAATTCATCAGTAATTCATCATTATACTCCGCACCACCGCCCGGGACACACAACAATGATCCCCCCCCCCAACACACCGGCCATCTACATTTGGCGTCCTAAAAGTTCTGGTCTATATCCCACAATGTGTATCACCACCACCACCAGTTTTTGTCTATGACTACACTACACCTCCGACCCCCACTTCTGTCTGTAACGCATGATGACTTGCATGACTTCAGCTACAGGCAGACTACTAGTCATGCCGTTGGCCGACTAATCAAGTGCTAAACTTAGTCATGGTGCGATGGCCGTCTGATCAAGTGCTATACTAGTCCTGGTGCGATGACCGACTGATCAAGGGCTAAACTAGTCATATTGTTTTTGAAAGGTGTCCGCATCCAAAAAATGTAAAAAAGTGCAATTCGAAAATTTTGTCATTAAGGCTGGTTTTCACAGAGCGCGGCCCATATATTTTTTCTGTAAATATTCAGTTCTGATTTTGGTATTATTAATACCATTATTAATTGTCATTTAAAATTAATGGTCATTGTGTAGATAAATAATAAATAAAGAATAGCCAACAAACATGTTTACAGTGTAACATCACGCATGTAACTTCAGCTTATCACATTGATTTTGTGTCAAATATCACCTTGCTGTTAACCCTTAGCCTGCTGAGCGCGAAAACTGTCGTCTGTTGTTGCTTTATATTTTGCCCTGTTTCTCAATAAAAACATGGTTTGACAGCACTTTAGAATCATTTCCATTGGAAATGATTCTAAAATGCTGTCAAAGCATGTTTTTGATGAGAAAAATCGAAAATAAAACATAAACAGCAGACGACAACATTTCAATCAGCAGTGTAATGGTTAAACAGATGAATACATCTGTTTAACAGCAAGGTGATATTCAGAACTCCAACGAATGAATCAACCAATCATTCTTCTCTTTTGCAGCATTCTGATCCTGCTTTCTGTTCGTCTGGGCGCCATTATCCTGTAAGTATACTCTCAGACTGTGAGCATTCAAATTCTAAGCGTGGGTGACAGGTGGAAGCATGCGATGGGTAATTTAGCGATCGGGTTTCATCCTTACCGGAATCCCGGCCGGAGACCTGGTTTCGCCCTCATGTACATCGTTGACATTTTTGTATGTCACTGTTGAATCTGGTTATATCCCTTGTGTGAGTAATATGACTATTAGCAATCCTATTACTTTCATGGGAAGGTGCCAAGTGACTTAGGTGTTGTATAGACCTGCACCAGGTCAGGTTATTTTAATTTCAAAATCCCCCCACCCCTCATCCCTGCCCCACCCCCAATGCAGCAGGTTAAATACAGGGTCGAACCCGTTAGACCGGCTGTAGATTACCTCAGTTGTTGATAGGCCATTAAACACCAATCAATCAAATTATAAGCATGTACTTCAATATTGTGCCCAACATGATAGTCAGCTTGGTGAATTTTGTGAAATATTTCTAATTTGTCAGCAGGTGAGAAAAGAGATTTTAACCCTTAGACCGCTATCATAATTTTTTTGTCAACTGCTGTTTAGTTTCTATTTTCCATTTGTATCAGCAAAAACATGCTTTGACAGGACCTTAGAATAATTTACAACACGCTTTGACAGGACTTCAGAATCATTTCCATTGGAAATGATTCTCAAGTGCTGTCGAACCATGTTTTTTGTCGAGCCCGCTTGCGGAAAGCGAGACATAGTGATCACAATGACATCCGGATGTCCGTGCGTGCGTGCGTCTGTGCGTGCGTGCGTGCGTGCGTGGGTGCGTGCGTGCTTACGAAATCTGCGTTAAAGTTTTTAAAAATACCATCAAATGCCTCGGCGGGCTTGACATAAGGAATAAGGCAAGATATAAAAGCAACAGCCAACGACAAGTGTTGTCAGTAGCGGTCTAAGGGTTGATATCTGTGTGACCAGCTTAGCAGCCCCTGATCAGCCTGCACATCTACACACACTGATCAGGGCCTACACTGTTCGCCATTCAGTTACTGAAATAGTCTTACTATCGACAGAAAATTCAACTACATGTATGTGTCTATACAAGACGATCATGATCTGTGGCCGATTTCATCAAAATCTAGCAAAGTATACTTTGAGGGAGTTATCATTTATTTTTCCCGAAATGCATTATTTCATATAGAACTAACGACTGCATATATTTGATGATTAAAGGTATGCATACTTATTATACTGAATGTATTACATTATCACAGCCAAAATGGCAGTGATAATGTAATAAATTCAGTATAATGAAAATTAATAAATTTATCCTTAAATTGAAAATTTCTCCCTCAAAGTATACTTTGCTAGATAAGTATACATAGCTACTGCACTTGTTGCCAATGCCCTAAGGTACATTTTCTTAGCGTGCACAGATATGACTGTCACTGGAGAAGTGGGGCTTATGGATTTATGACCAGTGTTGATCCTGATCAAATAGCATGCTCCTATGACCTTTAAACGACCTATAGATGTTGCCTGTTATAAGCATGATGATGAGTGTTTCATTGATAGAATGGCGGACAGTGCAGATCTACACATCTGGTCGCAAAACCCATAAGCCCCATTACTCCAGTCATGTCCACGTATACAAAATAATAGGGCTTAGAACCAGACTGGGATAGGCTAATTTTAAAATTGATTAAATAACTTGTATTTCTGTCTTTCGCAATTTTCTGCCACATGCTACATTGCTATTGGAATTCAGAAGATTGACTTATTAGATGTACAGTCAGAGTTATTTTCTAGCACATTTTGTACTGAAGCCTCTCTGTATAAGGGGAATTAGACTGCAATAGCATTGCCAAGGGCAAACATTAGATATACATTGATCCTACCCACAGGATTTAATTCGGAGAGACCGGAATGAGACAGGGTTCATTTTTCCTGAGTATTTGCCATTGCTAATGATTTAGGTTTCAGTGCCCCACATATTTCAGGGTGTATGATCACGTGGTTTCCGAACCCGATTTTCCGACGTGACGTAATCTGTGACGTCAATCATTTTTACAGTACATTTTCTTTAAAATCTTTCTAACAAACGGACGGATTTTGATGATATGCAGCGCACCAAATACGATGGCATATGTGTTTTATGGGTGCTCTGAAAGTTATTTACAATAACTGATAACTTGCACAAAGAATTGAGTACTGTTTATTTCTTACATTCACACGCTCTAGTTTTTATTAGCGCGCCTTCCGGCGTCGTAGGCGTCCGCCTGTCTGTCTGTCCGTCCGTCCGTCCGTCCGTCCGTCTTCAACAATTATAATGGCCTATATTTTCTGTTTCCTTGCTTGGATTTGCTTCATATTTCACACACGCATTGCTCCAAGGGTTCTCTACTGCGCTGTGGCAAACCCACGTTCAAATGTGCCCTCAGTTCCTTTGCTGCCATCGGGCGCGCTTCGTTGTCCTCTGACAAATCTTGTTGTCTCACCCGCGAAAGCGGAAAGCGAGACGTAGGTTTTTCTTTTCCGGAGTCGTCGGCGGCGGCGTTGTCGGCGTTGTCGGCGGCGGCTGCGTCATCATTCAATGTAAGTTTTCGTGTTACGGTGTTAATGTCAACACCTTATCAGCTACAGTCATCAAACTTTATACATACCTTTACTATGATATGTAGATGAATATAGGACTATTCTCGGGGCCCCAGGGTCAAGGTCAAGGCCCCAGGGTCAAGGTCAAGGCGGAACAGGGCGAGACATTTGATTCCGCGGAATTCTTGTATTAAGGACTGTTAACTTTTAGTCTGATCAATATTATTCGGGTAAAGTGATACAATTAAATCACAATTTGAATGTAAAATGATTTAGAATACATCTTACATTTAATTACATCAGCGAATGGCAATATATCTCAAAATGGCTGCCGAAATAGCCTGTTTTACAACATTTTTCTGCGTGTCGTGTGCCGTTACGAACAAATACAGCCATTCATAAAATTGAAACACATATACATTGCTTTCTCTCACAAATAAATGGAAAATACAGGAGATGGTGATGCAATATCCTTTCACAATTGTCAGAAAAGTCAAAATGGCCGCCAAAATGTTCTTTTGTTCTATTATTTACTGTATGGAGTTGTTATAAACAGCATTTCATGTACATATTACATGTATGCATACCAATTTGAGATAAACAAATCAAATCATTTAATCACATATACATATCCAGGTATACAGTGATATAATTATATATTCAAAATGGACACCAGATGTTCAATAACATTCACGATAAAGCTGCAGTTTTCAGTAAGTAAACAACACTAACATTGTTATGTATAGAGTGTGATATTCTGCTTATTTTCAAAGACAAATACGGATGTATTTCAATCAGTTTGAGTATTGAAGACCTGTTTTAAAGTGTTTCAAAAATGGATTGACTGTTGACAAGGAATAAAACGTTATTATTGGGCTGTCTAGTTAATGCGATTGGTAACGAGCACACTTCTCATAATTAAGCGAGCATGATGATCATTGGCCAAAGCAGTATGTAGTATTGTATCATGAATGGCATGTGTATGCTTATTGCAAACATGCATGGCTTTCTCCCACATTAAGCATCCCGCATATGTTCACATGTGCCAATAATTTATTTAAAGTAATCCTTGGTCGTGAGTTGCAAACATTGGAAATTAAATGGTAACGATATGTAATTCATGCAGTCACTGGTGGGTCATTCCATATCAAATCAACGAATGCCCCATGCTCTTCGGTCTCGGATTTTGCTTAATTTGTTACCAAATGTTCTATAGCCATATAGCTATACATAGCTAAGCACCAATCTGCATTTCTCTCAAATTTGAAACAAGAACCTGATGAGGCGCTTATAATCCAAGACTTTGCAGATAACTATAGTTTCGTTGTTCAGGATGCGGCCCAAGGTTTTCATTGGAACAATAATCAGGCAAAACTTCATCCATTCGTTATGTACATGTATTACAAGAAGGATGACCAAACCGCTCATGCTAGCATGTGTGTCATTATTGACCACTTACACCATGACACGATTACAGTTCACCGATTTATGTATGATGTGTTGAATCACATGAAACAAGTTCTCTGCCCAGATGTAACGAAAGTCTACTACTTTTCAGATGGTGCAGCATCACAATACAAACATTTTAAGAACTTCTCTAATCTTGTCTATCACGAAGATGATTTTGGGGCGCAGAGTGGCATTTCTTCGCCACGAGCCATGGTAAAAATGCCTGTGATGGAGTTGGGGGCACAGTGAAGCGAGAAGCAGCAAAGGCCAGTCTACAGGCAACACTAACAGGCCACATTCTTACTCCTAGTGAGTTTTATGAGTGGAGTCGATCACACATTCTGAATGTCAAATTCTTCTTCATCAGTAAAGAAGAAGTGACTGCTCACATGGATGACCAGCAGCAGCGATTCTCAAATGTCAAGTCTATGTCAGGGACACGGAGTCATCACTGTTATGTTCCAACACCCACAGGGCGTAACCACTTGGTCAGGAGGATATCGGGTGATGAGGAATCAATTGAAGTTGATATACTTCAAAACGATATTTCAGCCACAGATAATGAATCTGATATAGAAGCTCCAGCTCCCGTGCCCACATCTGTGACATTGAGAGACTACGAAATTGGCAACTTTGTTGGTTGTCAGTATGATGGAAAGTGGTGGATTGGCCATATACGAGACAAATCTGACGTAGAAGATGATGTCCAGATCTCATTCATGCACCCCCATGGCCCGGCAAGGTCATTTAAGTGGCCTGCAAGGGAGGGGGGGGGGGGGGGGGGGGCATTTGTTGGGTACCACTGCAGTGTATTCTCTGTCTGGTGAACACTCATAACACGCAAAGACAATACTATTTGGAGAAGGAAGATGTGGAAACCTTATCAAAAGTAGCATAAAATGTGACAATCCATGCTGATCATGTGCATACTGACATGTAAACTACACTCACGAGTTACCAAAACAGTGGATAATTAAAAGCCACATTTCATCATGAAAGAATTTCATAAAGGATATGAAACTTTGGAGTTATAAACTTCTTGTAAATACCTTCAAAATAAAGCTTATTTGAAGTTGTTTGTAATATGCCTACATGAGGTTATGGTCTGTTGAAAATGTGCTACAAAGTGATTATTTTCTTATTTTAGGAGGGTGTCATGTGATAGATAATGAACACAGAGTTCTAATATTCATGAATTACACAGCCAGTATGACCAGCTTTCAGAGTTGAAAAATTTGGCCATCTATATGAAGTACAAGTATCTCATTTAGGCCCTTAAACATGGCTGCTCGCAAAATTAAAAGACATAATTTGGACATTTCAAATGCATCTGGCAAATTGTTCTCATAATTAATCATTGTTTTTATTATTTATGTCAAGTCTATATATCATTGTCTATCACCACAGAAAATGTAATTGCGATATGTACTGTATTAGCAACGATATGGGGTACTGGAATTGTCGAAAAATAAGAAGACAGCGATTTTCGGACAAAATGAGGCACATACCATGCACAGTAAAATGAACACATCTCGAAAAGTACTTGGACCACAGCGCTCAAACTTTGGATCTTTCCATTAATATCATTAATATCATAGAAAGATCATGCACCTTCAATTTCTTTGTTTATATGAAAATTATTTAATCGTATATCAACTTTACAGGTTATAAAATGTCACTATTATGATCTCATGGTTAACTATTTACTTACAATGCCTCACTTACAAAATACAATATCGTTATGGGTTGTCCCTTCTCTGCATACATATTTATTGTATGTATTGAATTATTATCGAGAGAAATCAATCATAATGAAAATATTACCGGTCTATTCTTAGGTGGTACGGAAATAAAACAAACACTATCTGTCGACGATGCCAGTTTTACACTTGACAGGTCACAAACATCATTTCAAGAGCTTGTAAAAACGTTAGATAAATTTGCCCTTATATCTGGAATAAAACTAAATAAATCAAAATGTACAATTTTAAAGATAGGCTGATTAAAGCATGACCCAAGCCAATGGTGCAATAACAATATGTATGCGTGATCAAGCGACCATGCATCAACACTACGAATAATATTCACAAACAATAGAGCAAACCTACATGAACTGAATACACTTCCCAAGATAAAGTCATTCCAGCATTGCCTAAATAACTGGAGAAAATGGAATCTATCATTAATTGGCAAAATTACTTAATAAAGACTTTCGTTCTACCAAAACTAATATATCCACTAACTGTGCTTGAAAACCCTGGAGTAGCTGAAACAATAAAACGAATAAATTATATAATGTATGATTGTCTGTAGGACAGTATTAAACAGATAACATTTCACTTAAAACCATAATTCAAAACTATGATCACTGTGGACTGAAAATGATAAATATTCATGCGTTTATCAACTCACTGAAATGTTCATGGATAAAACGTTTAAAAGGTATACAAAATCAGTTAAAACTAGCATACAATAACGAGCTTAAGAAATATGGCGGTGATATTATATTTAAAAGTAATCTTAATGAGAATGACGCAAAGCAATTAGCAAACAGGTATACCTTTTTAATTGAAGTCTTGATCTCGTGGTGCAAAATTAACTTCCAATATTCAAGTACCAACGTATCACATGAGATTGAATTGCACAACTCTAACGTAAAACTTGAAAGAACCAGTACGATATTTTATAAAGAGTGGTATAACAAAGGTATGATGTACATGAAGCATATATAGGATTTTAGAGTAAACCATGTCTACAATTTCAGTAATTTTATGGTATACATATGAAATAAATGCTGGCGACTTCTTAAAATATTACGCATTGATAGGCAATATTAAAACTGAATGGAAAGTAAAGATGAGAACAGAATCGGTAAACAACGAGGTGCCGACATACTTAATAGATAAAACATTATCGTCTAAAAGTGTAAATAGAATGTTATACAGCAAACAAGTTGAATCAATGAGACTACCACAACTAAAACATGTACGAAACTGGGAGATCGAATTAGACAATCAAGAAATTGAATGGAAAAATATATTTTCAATAACGTACAAGAGTACAATCAGTACAAAACTTGGAGCATTTCTATACAAATATCTGATGAGAATAATACCAAACAATTCGTGTTTGTTTAAATGCAAACTAAAACCATCAAACCTGTGTGAATTTTGACACATGACTATAGACTCTAACAAGCACATGTTTTGGGAATGCACTGTCATACAACAATTTTGGACTGACATAAACCAGTTACAAACGAGTAGGCTAGATTATAATCTCAATTTAACATATGAATATATATCATTTTGTAACGCGAAAGTTGCTTGTAAAAAGAAAACAATACTTATTAGTTTTGTAATCCTTTTAGCAAAATATTTTATTTTTCAGATGCAAATATAGTGAATCACAACCAACATTGGAACACTTTAACGAATATATTAAACAAACAATAAAAATTGAAGAAACTATTGTCACTATGAGAGATGAACTCGAAACATTTCAATTAAAATGGAATTACTTTATTCAGTAAGCAAACACCTTTTTACAACACTGCCTTTATCTTACCATATCAATATTCCCAAACCACTATAAGTTACAGTATAAGCGAGTTTTGACCTTTCTCACCTTCCAATATAAATAAACCTCCTACCCCAATCCAATAATCTAATAGCCTATAGAGACCCTTTAAAAAAATAAAACTCATTGTTACATGCATATCTGCACAATTAAGGAATGTAACCATGCTCTGACAAATACGTATTTATTTTTCTGTTTGTCAGATCACGGTCTGTTTTATTAGTTACGCATACATGTGTACACTATATTATTTTGACCATGTTAACTATGTGTATGATTGTATGTTTTGTATTATATACATGTAACAAAGAGCATTAAAGATTAAAAATGGCCATAATGCATGCACTGGTGTGCACTTACACTGGTAATGGATGACGGTCATACACATTGGAACACACACGTTCTCGGTTGACACATACAGTAGCGCTTTTCTGCAGGTCAACTATACGTACTATACCAATAATATACGTATACTATACCAATACGATATGTTTTCTATACAATATGCATATAATATAAACGTACGGTATGTTTGTACCGTACATACCAACCAATATCGTATAGATATACCATTCAAATCGTACGTTTATACAATGTTTATACATGTGTATAATTCTGGTACGTTTGTATCGTACAAACATACCAGATTTGTGTACGGTATAAATGTACCAGAATACCGTAAATGTATACGATATATTAACGGTGTTGCCGTGTACTATTTGCCTAATATTTGGTCCGCCCCTAATATTTGGTCCGCCTCTGCAGTTTTTTTCAGAATATTCAGAAATGCGTAATATTACTAATCTATCTCTGTGTCTGATGTCTATTTTTGTTAATTATTCGGCATAATACTGAATAAATAGCATATGCTGCTATTCCGGTATTATGCCAATTGTTCGTGTGTCAGTGTCTGTCATTCGTCGCTTCGAGAATGCAGTGCGCCAAACGCCAAAGCGGAATGTATGAGTTTATACCGATGCACCGGTTCATTTCGCATGTAAACATCCGGTTTTCATTTCGATTATCTGCCACAATTAAGTTTATCGAAATGGATAAATTTTCAGTTTTACGATACTGAATCAATTTAAAACTGAGTGTTGTGAAGTATCACAGTTTATCTTATACATGTGCGTTCAATACAGTAATTCATCAGTAATTCATCATTGTACTCCGCACCACCGCCGGGGACACAAAACAATGCATACACTTTTAGGACGCCAAATGTAGATGGCCGGTGTGTGTGGGGGGGGGGGTGGGGGCACACACACCGGCCATATACATTTGGCGTCCTAAAAGTTCCGGTCTATATCCCACAGTGGGAACATTGTGTATCACCACCACCACCAGTTTTTTTCTATGACTACACTACACCTCCGACCCCCACTTCTGTCTAACGCATGATGACTTGCATGACTTTAGCTACAGGCATACTACTAGTCATGCCGGTGGCCGACTGATCAAGTACTAAACTAGTCATGGTGCGATGGCCGACTGATCAAGTGCTATACTAGTCCTGGTGCGATGGCCGACTGATCAAGTTCTAAACTAGTCGTGGTGTGATGGCCGACTGATCAAGTGCTATACTAGTCCTGTTGCGATGACCGACTGATTAAGTGTTAAACTAGTCATGGTGTGATGGCCGACTGATCAAGAGCTAAACTAGTCCCGGTGCGATGGCCGACTGATCAAGGGCTAAACTATTCCTGGTGCGATGGTCGACTGATCAAGTTCTAAACTAGTTCTGGTGCGATGGCCGACTGATCAAGTGCTAAATTAGTCCTGGTGAGATGGCCGACTGATCCAAGTCCTAAACTAGTCCTGGTGCGATAGCCGACTGATCATGTGCTAAACTATTCGTGTTGCGATGGCAGACTGATCCAGTGCTAAACTAGTCCTGGTGTGATGGCCGACTGATCGAGTGCTATACTCGGCATGGCCGACTGATCACGTGCTATACTGGACTGGGCATGGTGAGATGGCCAACTGATCAACTGCTGTACCGGGAATGGTGCAATGGACGACTGATCAAGCGCTATACTAGTCATTGTGCGATGGCCGACTGAACAAGTGCTCTACTAGTCCTGCTGCGATGGCCGACTGATCAAGGGCTAAACTAGTCCTGGTACGATCGCCGACTGATCAAGTTCTATAGTAGTCCTGGTGCAATGGTCGACTGATCCATGGCTAAACTAGTTCTGGTGCGATGGCCGACTGATCAAGTGCTAAACTAGTCGTGGTGTGATGGCCGACTGATCACGTGCTATACTCGGCATGGTGAGATGGCCAACTGATCAACTGCTATACCGGGCATGGTGCAATGGACGACTGATCAAGCGCTATTCTAGTCATGGTGCGATGGCCGACTGATCAAGTGCTCTACTAGTCCTGCTGCGATGGCCGACTGATCAAGGGCTAAACTAGTCCTGGTACGATCGCCGACTGATCAAATTATATACTAGTCCTGGTGCTATGGCCGACTGATCAAGGGCTAAACTAGTCCTGGTGCGATGGCCGACTGATCGAGGGCTAAACTAGTGATGGTGAGATGGCCGACTGATCAAGTGCTAAACTAGTCATGGTGCGATGGCCGACTGATCAAGGGCTAAGCTAGTCATGGTGCGATGGCCGACTGATCAAGGGCTAAACTAGTCATGATGCGATGGCCGACTGATCAAGGGCTAAACTAATCCCGTTGCGATGGCCGACTGATCAAGGGCTAAACTATTCCTGGTGCGATGGTCGACTGATCAAGTTCTAAACTAGTTCTGGTGCGATGGCCGACTGATCAAGTGCTTAATTAGTCCTGGTGAGATGGCCGACTGATCGAGTGCTATACTCGGCATGGCCGACTGATCACGTGCTATACTGGGCATGGTGAGATGGCGAACTGATCAACCGCTATACCGGTCATGGTGCAATGGACGACTGATCAAGCGCTATACTAGTCATGGTGCGATGGCCGACTGATCAAGTGCTCTACTAGTCCTGCTGCGATGGCCGACTGATCAAGGGCTAAACTAGTCCCGGCACGATCGCCGACTGATCCAGGGCTAAACTAGTCCTGGTGCGATGGCCGGCTGATCAAGGGCTAAACTAGTCATGGTGCGATGGCCGACTGATCAAGGGCTAAACTAGTCATGGTGCGATGGCCTACTGATCAAGGGCTAAACTAGTCCCGTCGCGATAACCGACTGATCAAGTGCTAAACTATTCCTGGTGCGATGGTCGACTGATCAAGTTCTAAACTAGTTCTGGTGCGATGGCCGACTGATCAAGTGCTAAATTAGTCCTGGTGAGATGGCCGACTGATCCAAGTGCTATACTAGTCCTGGTGCTATGGCCGACTGATCAAGTTCTAAACTAGTCCTGGTGTGATGGCCGACTGATCAAGTGCTAAACTAGTCTTGGTGCGATGGCCGACTGATCAAGTGCTAAACTAGTCCTTGTGTGTTGGCCAACTGATCGAGTGCTATACTCGGCATGGCCGACTGATCACGTGCTATACTGGGCATGGTGAGATGGCCGACTGATCAAGTGCTATACCGGGCATGGTGTAATGGGCGACTGATCAAGCGCTATGCTAGTCATGGTGCGATGGCCGACTGATCATGTGCTCTACTAGTCCTGGTGCTATGGCCGACTGATCAAGGGCTAAACTAGTCCTGGTGCGATGGTCGACTGATCGGGGGCTAAACTAGTCCTGGTACGATGACCGACTGATCAAGTTTTATACTAGTCCTGGTGCGATGTCCGACTGATCAAGGGCTAAACTAGTCCTGGTGCGATGGCCGACTGATCAAGGGCTAAACTAGTCCTGGTGCGATGGCCGACTGATCAAGGGCTAAACTAGTCCTGGAGCGATGGCCGACTGATCAAGTTCTATACTAGTCATGGTGAGATGGCCGACTGATCAAGTGCTAAACTAGTCCTGGTGCGATGGCCGACTGATCAAGTGCTATACTAATCCTGGTGAGATGGCAGACTGATCAAATGCTAAGCTAGTCCTGTTGTGATGGCCGTCTGATCAAGATCTAAACTAGTCCTGGTGCGATGTCCTGGTGCGATGGCCAAATGATCAAGTGCTAAACTAATCATGGTGCAATGGCCGACTGATCAAATCGCATGCCATAATAACTAGATGGCCATGGCCTGCATGTCGTGCCCGCCGAGGCATTTGATAGTACAAAAGAAACTTTTATTGCAACAAAGCTTTAGCCCGTTGACTTAAAAACAAGCCGCACCCGCCGAGGCTTTGATAGTATACCCAAAACCTTTAACCAAAAAAACACTTTAACCAAAAACTTTATCCTGAATGCACGCCAATGTGCCGACTATATCGCTCTGTCTGCAAGCGGGCCCAACACAAACTTTTAGGAAAATTTCAAAGTAATTAGAAAATGTGTGTGATAAATACACAGTATGTGAAGTTTCGAGTGAATTGGTGAAGCGGTTTCAGAAATATAGTGTTCTTAAAGTTACATGCCCACTCAGTAGGCACAAAATGTTCCTGAGACATTTTCGGGCAAAAGAAACATTAACTAGAGGATTGTTTTTCAGACAAAAACATTATGTCTCCCCCAATTCCACCACTGCATGTTATCAGGACTTGGAAAAGTAGAATTTAAGGCAGCAACAGCATATATGTAGCTACCTTGCATACTTTTGAAGATACGCGCGACACAAGTTGAATATTCCCACTTTTCACTAAGTCAAGGGCCATAACTCCGTAAATACAGGATAAATCCGCATCTAAAACCCCAGGTGCGCAACTTCACACGATGACATTAAAGTTTCACGACTCTAACTGAAATACTTTTGGAGATACGCGCGACACAAGTTGAAAATCACCACTTTTCACTAAGTCAAGGGCCATAACTCCGTAAATACAGGATAAATCCGCATCTAAAACCCCAGGTGCGCAACTTCACACGATGACAAGTATTCCTGTAAAGTTTCACGACTCTAACTGAAATACTTTTGGAGATACGCGCGACACAAGTTGAAAATCCCCAATTTTCGCTAAGTCAAGGGCCATAACTCCGTAAATGCAGGATGAATCCGCATCTAAAACCCCAGGTGCGCAACTTCATACGATGACAAATATTCCTGTAAATTTTCACGACTCTAACTGAAATACTTTTGGAGATACGCGCGACACAAGTTGAAGATCCCCACTTTTCACTAAGTTAAGGGCCATAACTCCGTGAATAATGGATGAATCCGCATCTAAAACCCCAGGTGCGCAACTTCACACGATGACAAGAATTCCTGTAAAGTTTCACGACTGTAACTCAAAAACTTTTGGAGATATGCACGACACACATTTTGTGACGGACGGACGGACGGACGGACAACCAAGCCAAAACCGATATGTCTCCCCATTCATGGGGGAGACGTAATTCACCATTAATACACATTTATTGGCATTATTATACATTTTATATCAGACGTAAATTTCCACACTGCTATCAGGGGCGATAACTGTGTTTCCTTGAAAATGTTACCAGACATTAATACTATTTATTATCTGTATTTATTTTTAGCTCATCTGAGCGAAGCTCATGTGAGCTATTGTTACCGCAATGTGTCCGTCCGTCCGTCGTCCGTCCGTCCGTCGTCCGTGAACATTTTCAAACGTCTTCTCCTCGGTAACCATTGGGCCTATAGTCACCAAACTTCATGGTCATGGTCCTTAGGTAGGGGGATTACAAAATTGTTAAAATGACGTCATTATGTAATCAAAGATGGCCGCCGTCTAAAAATAGCACAAATTCTTCAAAATATTTCTTCTCAAGAACCGCCAGCCGGATTTCGACACAACTTGTGGTAGGAATGATCGATGTACAATGCTCTTTCAAAGTTGTTAAAATGGTGACCCAGGGGTCAAAAATGGGGTGACCCGTGGGGTCAAATTGGTGTCAAATTTTATTTTTGACTGAATATGGTCATGTCATATATCAAATTGAAGGTATCAATGAGGCTATCACTCTGGTGCATTTTTTTATCGAAATCGGATGGTTATGTCATCCAAGATGGCCGCCGAAAGGTCAAAAGGTCGTTCTTTTATTAGAAGTTTAAAAATTCTTCTTCACATGAACCGCTTAGCCATGGTAGCTAAATTTAAAAGTTCTCGTCCATCGGCGAAGCCTTTTCAGATTTGTTAAAATGGAGGTCATCGCTAATCGAAGATGGCCGCCGTCTAAAAATAGCATAAATTCTTAAAAAATCTTCTTCTCATAAATCGCTGGCCGGATTTCGACTAAACTTGGTAGGAATGATCGATGTACAATGCTCTTGAAACGTTGCTAAAATGGTGACCCCCGGGTCAAAAATGGGCGTGGCCCGTGGGGTCAAATTGGGGTCAAATTTAATTTTTGACCGAATATGGTCATGTTATATATCAAATCGAAGGTATCAATGAGGCGATCACTCTGGTACATTTTTTGTCGAAATCGGATTGTTATGTCATCCAAGATGGCCGCCAAAATGTCAAAAGGTCGTTCTTTTATTAGAGATTTCAAAATTCTTCTTCACATGAACCGCTTGGCCCATGGTAGCCAAACTTAACAGTTATGGTCCATGGGTGAAGCCTTTTCATATTTTTAAAATGGAGGTCATCGCTAATTCAAGATGGCCGCCGTCCAAAAATAGCATAACTTCTTAAAAATTCTTATTCTCATGAACCGCTGGCCAGATGTCGACTAAACTTCGTAGGATTGATCGATTTACAATGCTCTTTCAAAGTTGTGAAAATGGTGACCCCGGGGTCAAAAATGGGCGTGGCCCGTGGGGTCAAATTAGGGTCAAATTTTATTTCTGACCGAATATGCTCATGTCATATATCAAATTGAAGGTATCGATGAGGCGATTGCTCTGGTGCAATATTTGTCGGAATCGGATGATTATGTCATCCATGATGGCCACCAAAAGGTCCATTTATTCAAGATGTTGAACTTCTTTTACTCAGGAACCACATGGCCGATGCTGGCCAAACTTCATAGGAAGTTAAGATCCTTGGGTGAAGCATTTTCAGATTTGGTAAAATGAGTCATCGCTTAATCCAAGATGACCGCCATCTAAAAATAGCACAATTTTGTTAAAACACATGAACTCACTGTCACATTCTGCTCTAGTGTTCATGGAGTCAGGTGAGCGAATTAGGGCCATCATGGCCCTCTTGTTTAATGTGCAATGATCATACTTTATAATATGTCGGAAACATTATTTTTTCAGGGGACACATTTAATTAGTATAAGTAATTAAAAAATATCATGCCCCGTTTGCCTATGAAAATAGCCTGATACCACCGCGCGTCACTATCAGTGAAATAAACATTACTAAATGATTATATCCATATAACGGGCACTCGTAATGTTTAGAACTGGTGGAATATTGACACAATTATACACTTATTTAATTCCTACAAATAACATTAACTGTTGTGCCTACTGAGTGGGTATGTACCTTTAATTAGCATAAATAATTAAAAAATATCATGCCTCATTTGAATATGAAAATAGCTTGATATCACCGCTGGTTATTATCGGTAAAATAAATATTACTAAATGATTATATATGGATAGCGGGCACACATAATTTTTAGAACTGGTGGAATAGTGACACAATTATACACTTATTTAATTCCTATAAAGAACAGTTTGTGCCTACTGAGTGGGCATGTACCTTTAAAAAATGTAACCAAAATCAAATAAACTTTAACCGGACGCACGAAGTGACGTACATATGGGTGTACGTATGTATGTAGGCCAATGTGACAACTATATCGCACTGTCCACATGCAGGCATGTCAAAAACTTTGAGGTAAATTTCAAAGTAATTTGACCTTGATATTGGGCATGTAGGTCGCATGGGTGGGCTATAGTATGAAAATATGGATGATAATAAATAATTATCTGAAGTTTGAAACAAATCTGAGTAAGTGTTGTGGAGATATAAGATATAAGAGATTCAAAAACATTAACACAAATTTCAAAGTCATTTGACCTTGACCTTGGGGCACAGGGGCCGCATGAGTCGGACACAGAATGAATATATGGATGATGACTAATAAACATTTGATGTTTCAAGTCAATGTGACTTAGGATATGGTATTTAAAAACATACACCGATGTCGGACGGACTGACGCACGGACGGACGCACGGATGTCATTGTGATCACTATGTCTCGCTTTCCGCAAACAGGCTCGGCAAAAAAACTACGGATGGAGGTCAATGTGCAGACTATATCGCACTGTCCTCAAGCGGACGCGACAAACATTGTCCAACCCCTTTTTAAAGGTGCATGCCCACTCAGTAGGCTAAAACTGCTCTTTATGGGAATTAAATAAGTGTATAATTGTCACTATTCCACTAGTTGTAAACATTACCATTGCCCGC
Organism: Conchocele bisecta; assembly: GCA_029237695.1. NCBI lineage: Eukaryota > Metazoa > Mollusca > Bivalvia > Lucinida > Thyasiridae > Conchocele > Conchocele bisecta. The sequence continues at coordinate 47,853,060 of CM055269.1, forward strand.
TATACAGATATAATCATTTGGCAATATTTATTTTACTAATAGTGACGCGCGGTGGTATCAGGGTATTTTCATATGCAAATGGGGCATGATATTTTATAATTTGTTATACTAATTAAAAGTGTCAACTGAAAAAATATTCGACAGATTATAAAGTATGATCATTGCACATCAAAAAATAAATACAGAGAATAAATAGTAATGTCCGTTAACATTTTAAGGAAACACGGTTATCGTCCATGATATCAATGTGGAAATGTGTTCATAGAACATGGATACCCCACATATCGCTTTGATAGTAAACAAGGCAAAATCCCAGTGTCCAAAAGGGGGAGATAATCCATGACACGGGGTTCGAATCAAAAATTGAAATAAACTTTCCGCATCTACTCATCATAAGGAAGCTACATATCAAATTTCAGTGATGTAGCTATTACAAAAGTTTTACGAGTTACAAGGCAAAATTTCAAATTCTAAGTCAATAAAGGGAAGATAATCCATGACTCGGGGGTCGAATCAAAATAAACTTCGCAATACTACTCATCATTAGGAAGCTGCATACGAAGTTTCAGGCTTGTAGCTATTAGGGTTTAAAAGTTTTACGAGCTACAAGCCAAAATTGGAAAGTTGATAAGGGGGAGATAATCCATGACCATGGGGTCGAATCAAACATGCATATACCAAGTTTAAGGTCTGTAGCTATTACGGTTAAAAGTTTTACGAGTTACTAGATTGGTGACGGACGGAAGAACGGACAAGAGTAACATAATGTGGCATGCCCCAGCATATACAAGTAACTTACCTTAATTAATCGGTTACACATCAGATGCTGAATGAACTTTAATTCTCACCACACCATTTGTAGAATATTAAAGTTAGTCATTATGTGCAATATTGCTGCTTTGACATGACGTTAAATTAAAACATGCATGACATGATCTGGAAGAATAACCACAGACCAAGCACGCATATTCAGAATCACGTTTGTCGGTTCTTATCCAGCTCCGATTTCTGTCACCTGTCCGCCAAACCCAGAATCCAACATTGTCACAATTTTAATCCTCTATGTTGGTGTATGTTAGAACAAAATGTCACTTAGTATATTATCCAATGCGGGTTGTAATCTCTTGTTTCTCTAAATAAATGCGTGGAACAATCGCTGTAGCTGCTATCGTGATAACAAATGCTAAAGGTTCTGTCAGCGCCTCACATTTTGATCTTAATATCCACCATTTTGATTGCAAGTACCAGAATAATGATGTTTCCACGCGCCGTCGTAGTGTTATCTGTCAGATTCCGTTGTTTATTTGATCAAACTGATGGACAAATTTGTGTCCGCTAATGTCGCCAAGAGCATAATCTGTGACGTCGACTTTAATAATTTGGCATAACTTCTAGCTTGTGAATTTTTGGTTGAATGAAGTGATCACTATGGTGAATAAGTGTGTATCTGTGCCCGGTTTGCTCAGTAGGTAGAGCGATGGTAAACCAGAGATCCCCGGTTCGATTCCGGGCTGGTGCGCATCTTTCTCACCCTGTGACATTTAGCGCCCAACGTAGTTGCGGGAAGTAACTTTGCAGAATACTCCCGTATCGTCCGTACCAAGAGTTATGGTGCTCTCCGTAGGTTTCCCCTGTAAAGTACCAACTCACATCTGATTTGCACTTCAACTGTTAATTGTGACATATTTTCTGTATTTTCAATTGAAAGAAATGTCAGTATTATACTGAAATTCATTTCTGTGGAATAAGTACAGAAAAATATGTCACAATTAACAGCTAAAGCGCGAATGAGATCCGATTCGGTACTCTGCAGGAAAAACCTATGGAGCACCGTAACTCTGGGTACGGACGATAATTGAGTATTCTGCAGTTACTTGCCGCAACTAATCCCAACGTGGAGTCGTGACTGATGGAGAAATGTTCCACAAATATGGAATTCAAGGTGGACATATTTCTCCCCAGTGACAATTGTTGCCCAACGAAGGTCCGTGACTGATAAATACTCCCAAAATTGTACCCAAACATATTGAATTCGGAGACAAAATTAAACATGGAATTTGAGGACGAATTTCAATTTGGTGGGGAAGAATGTCACGGTACGAAACTGACTATGGGATGAAGTGTGTATGATCTGTGCCTTGTTAGCTTGCTCGGTAGAGCCATGGGCATGGTACGGTAAACATGAGGTCCTCGGTTCGATTCCGGGCCGGTATGCATCGTTCTCACTCTGTGACACAAGTAAACCGTTTTGCTTTAAAGAAATGGCTATCACCGGTATAAATATTATCTTCACAAAATTTGATTCGGGCCAATAGAAATCAACAGCCAGAGTGGATGGAATGTTTGCATTAATAAAAATCTAAAATTTTCAAAAATAAACTTTATCAGGTTTCGAAAATTAAATTATGCTTTTCTTTTAAAATTATTATCAATATGTTCAACATGTTATTATGGTTAATATGCAATTCACAGTCTCCTTGCAGCTTGAAATTGAAAGACATTATGAAAAGTTGTGTTGATCTCAGGAATTGTCATGTCGACTATAGGATCGCGTCGAAATAATGTTAACAGAATAGGAAAACGTAATTTGATACCGACGAAAAAAGAAACAAAACGCTAAATTGGTGCTTAGTTTTGCCATATTATACCGTAGACCACACATTATAATTTGATTTTATATGAAAATAAATATATTGTGAGCATGGTGGTGTCTATTAATTTGCTCTTGATATTCGGAACGGCAGTGACGACATTTGTTTGTGTCCAATAAATTGTCAAGGTAAAGGTTTCACTGTTTGTCTTGCAATAACCCGCCGATTTATATGTGCGCGCCATAATGGGTGAAGAATAAAAACAGATCACCAATACCGCTGACTTTATAGTCACTTTGAATTAAATAGATGGGATACAATTTTGGATTTGAACAGGGATACATTTGTGCTGTTGTTTTATTTATTGACACCGGTTTATTGTTGCTAGTAGTGTCGTGTAACACCACCTTAAGGTTAGACACCACCAAATAGTTTTACTATATAATTTAACCGAATGCCATCCAATAAGGCCAGTCTGTCCTACTTTCACTATTAGTATGGATGCTGTGGGACCCACTTGTACATGACCTGCAGCCAGTCTGTACTGGTTCTACATTAACTAAACAATAGGTTCACTTACTCCTAAGAAAGAAAAATCCAACCTTGTCATATCCTCCAATATTGTGTACATTGTTTGGCCACGGAAACTCCGTTTACATCAAGTGACCAACAGGTTCAGTGTTTTCTTTTAAATGCTACAAATATGCTGATAACTGGTGTTAAAGGCACCCCAAAATGTTCCTCGAGTGAAACTGGGTAGTAATGGATCAAGATTTGCAAGCAAACGGTGTCTGTGACCTCAAAACACCGCACTAATTTCTTATACCGGACTACTTTTGCAGGCGCGGATACAGGGGGGGGGGGGGGGTCCAGGGGGTCCGGACGCCCCCTGCTCCCGGCAAAAAAAAAGACGAAAATCTACAATACTCGAATAGTTGGATGACTTTTTTCGTGGCCTAGGTGTCAGGAAATCGCATCTGCGGCGATCTGGCATCTAAAATCGCGAAGGTCGGCTATGCTGACTTGTAATTACAGACCCCCCCACCTGCAATTATTTCTGTATCCGCGCCTGCAATATTGTATGATCATACGATATGCTCATTAAATATACCAATACTATACGATTACGATATGTATACGATATTAGTATATACAAATAGGTAAGGAGCAGAAAAGCGCTACTGTAGTGTATTTCAGTAGTTATACAAGTCATACATTTTTTTCTCGCCTGCTTCAGCAGAAGCGGGACATAGGCCTAGCTTTTCCGGCGTTGGCGGCGTCGGCGGCGGCGGCGTCGGCGGTGGCGGCGTCAAAATTTCACGTTAAGTTTTTGCGTTTAGCTCAGTTTCCAGAAAACTATAAGTCCTACGACCTCCATACTTGGTATACATCAACACTGTGGTGTAACCATATCACACAGAGGGAGCCTATGTGACCTTCATCTACTTTTCATGGTTCATTTACCTACTTTTCACATGCATTCAACGTTAAGTTTTTGCGTTTAGCTCTGTTTCTAAAACTTAACGCTCAGGTTAATTCATTGTAACTTCTGTTTCCCTCAATGGAATGCTTTAATATTCCATACATGCATTTGTAACAACATCTCGCATCATTCTACAGAAATCCCATGGTGCCCGCTAACCCCAAATGTCAAGGTCACTGACTTAAAAATGTCCGTGTTTGGAAAAGTTAACGCTCGGTTTAATGTATTACAACTTCTGTTTCCCTTGATGGAATGCTTCGGTATACATCAACACTGTGGTGTAACCATCTCACACAGAGGGAGCCCATGTGACCTTGACCTAGTTTTCATGGTTCATTGACCTACTTTTCACATGCATTCAACGTTAAGTTTTTGCGTTTAGCTCTGTTTCTAAAACTTAACGCTCAGGTTAATTCATTGTAACTTCTGTTTCCCTCAATGGAATGCTTTCATATTCCATACATGCATTTGTAATAACATCCCGCATCATTCTACAGAAAGCCCATGGTGCCCGCTAACGCCAAAGGTCAAGGTCACTGACTTTGAAATTTTCGTGTTTGGAAAAGTTAACGCTCAGTTTATGCTTTAATATGCCATACATGCATTTGTAACGACATCCCGCATCATTATACAGAAAGCCCGTGATGCCCGCTAACCCCAAAGGTCAAGGTCACTGAATTAGAAATTTCCGTGTTTGGAAAAGTTAACGCTCAGTTTATGCTTTAATATTCCATATATGCATTTGTAACAACATCCCGCATCATTCTACGGAAAGCCCATGGTGCCCGCTAACCCCAAAGGTCAAAGTCACTGACTTAGAAATTAACGCTAAGTTTATGCTTCAATATTCCATACATGCATTTGTAACAACATCCCGCATCATTCTGCAGAAAGCCCATGGTGCCCGCTAACCCCAAAGGTCAAGGTCACTGACTTAGAAATGTACGTGTTTGGAAAAGCTAACGCTCAGTGTATGCTTTAATATTCCATACTTGCATTTGTAACAACATCCCGCATCATTCTACAGAAAGCCCATGGTGCTCACTAACCCCAAGGTTATTACAAGCTCCTTATGTACTATCAAACTGCGCCAGGCGGGACATCTTGCTCCGCGGAGCTCTTGTTACTATATACATGATTTTATAAGTTCGTGTGCCAACTACACATTTCAATCCTGTTCCTGCAGATGACTCGGAATGGGTTGAGGGAATATTATTGGAATGCACGATAAATAGTGTGTACATTATACGGAAACGGGATATATATATATCCCAGTTTCATCGGTTCTACTACCTAATTATATGTTTATGTCACACAAACTCATTTACTTGCGTGGCTGTCATCTTGAAAGTGTATAACAATGTATTTGTCCAGTTTTACTCCCGCTTAGCTTGCTCGTATTATTTACAGCTATCTTAATGTTCTGTATTTTAGTATTTACTGTGTCATACGTAAAGTAATATGTGCTATAAACCATCCATTCAGCATGGTAGAAAATGTATATTGTCTATATCCTATTTGCAAATTAGTACCTACGACCTATACTATTGACAGTAATAATAATATTTATTTATTTTACTTCATGGTGTTTAAAGGCCTGTCAACAGCTGAGTGTAATAATATAATGTATCAGAGACGTTCATATTGGAATACACAACAAGTAATCATGGTAATTGTCATGGTTGCATAAATATGAAATGGACATATAGAGAGACAAACAGACATTCATTATGTATCTGAAATGTGTGTGGATAACTAATATGTGGCTTTTACTGGAGAAATGGGGCTTATGGGATATGGGACCGGTGTGGCTCCTGATCAATCTGCACACTCCTGTACCCTGATAGCGATATAGTGTGCTTGTTAGAAGCATGGCGGGTGTTTCACTGATGGAATGGCGAATAGTGCAGATCCTGATCAGACTGTGTGGATACACAGGCTGATCTGGATCTATACTGGTCGCAAAACCCATAAGCCCCATTTCTCCAGTCACAGCCACATATACAGGTGTTAGCAGCTAAACGTTCATGAATATGAACCTTTCATAAGTATCTGGCAGTGTATTAAGTAATAAAAATGATTACATGTAAAATGGTCATTGCAAATTCAGTGGGTGGGGAATATATAGTTAAGACTACTTTGTTTTAACATTGCATCATCTGCTGTAGACATGATGTAATCAGAATATGGGCAAGAAGCATATATTGCAAACACTAGTAAGTACAACTACCATTGACACAATTAATGGACACCAACAGAGATTTGCATAATGATACATATAGCGTAGTTGTTACCTTCACTAAGTTAATGCCAAACGGACGGACAGACGGGCGAACACTCGGGCACACTGTATCTGAAGTGTGCACGGATAGATATTAGTAGTGTCTAAGTAGTTACATATGTATTTAAACAATTTATAAATAAGTGACGGTGCATAACATAAATGAAAGTCATTTCATGTAAAATTCCCATTGTAAAATGTGTGGGAGGGGAATGGTGAAAAATATTTTGTTTTTAACATTGTATCATAGACTGCAGACATCAGATAATCGACATATATGCAATTAACATGTCTAATGAACACTACTAGGTATATTTTACACAGAGAAAATGTAAAAGTACCATATTTTTAGGGCGTTATTAAGGTAGGTGTTTTGCCCTTGAAATTCAGTGGGTGGGGTAATAAAACATGCAAAATTCTTCATCTTAATTAGCAGATATTAATTATTTAAACTGTATTCCATTGTATCATTATGAACACATCCGAAAACATACAATATTGCCATATCAGTTGTTTCTAATGATAACAAATAGTCCAATTTCAATGAAAAATGTGATTTTTCACAATTGCGAAAATTAGTCCGAGGGTGGTATACTTCAAAATGGAGCCAAACGTACATCCAGCGGGCTACAGAGCGCAGACTACGGCATAGCACTCGTAATTGAATGTAGTTTCAGAAAAAAAAATATGTGGGGGGGGGGGGTTTCCATTTCTGGCTGACGGTCAAAAAAGGAATGTATTTCTTTAACGCACTTTGAATCGGAGGGCTTCATGAGTTTCAGTACTTGTTGTTGTTGTTGTAACCACGTGATCATACACCTTGATACCGTGGGTGGCCAATTTCATATCAACTATGTAGCCTAAATATGTCGCATGTATTATCGCTATTGGATCATAATTTGGCATGTGTGTCAGCTGTGGAAAACCAACAGCCTATAGCCAACACGTGTACTTGCGGCTATGAGCAACTAACAGTCATGGTGGCAGTGAAACGTGGCTCTTATACCTGTCGCTGTTTCATTCGGGGGCTGTAGCTTACACACACATTCCTGACGTAATCCCAGTATGTAATGCAGCAGTTTTCAAATTCCACATGTGCATGTGACATCATATGCTTGCATACATTAATTAACACATATGTATAAATTGTATAACATATATATAGCTGCTTCTGCGTGAATGAGACACGGAAAAGAAGGAACAGCACAGCTTCAAACATAATTGCATCTACTCTCTGTTTCACGAAAGCTGCCCAAATTTTACGGCCATATAAACAGTTGTTGTTGTTTTTTTCGATAATATTGAACCTTCTTTTTATTTCGTGAAATTTGGTCAAAAAATTATTTTAATACAAAAAAAAATATGATTTCTCTATCGGAACTTAACATGGGATAAAAGTAAGTGGAGTAGCTGAGGGAGCAGTCAAAAAACGAAACATTTTGGAAAATGCTTCCGAAACCTGGCTAAATAACTTATTTATCTAAGACAACAAAAGTTAAATTTTGAAAATCGGTCCACTATTTCTGAAATTAGAAAAATTCCCGCATGTTAAATCCCCATAGACATCTTCACTCACTCTGTGTATATGTCTATGGGGATTTAACATGGTGTAATTTCGTCATAAAATCAATATTGAACCAAATTTCACTAAATAAAAAGAACGCTTATTTGCAAATGGTCCTTTAATTTAATATTATCATAACAAATATTGCTTTTGCCTTATTTATATAGCCGTAAAATTTGGTCAGCTTTCGAAACAGACAGTAGTGTACTTTAACAACATGAGATATTACAGATATAATGAACATGAACATAACTTGACGTACACTCGCTATAATAGACAAAAGTTAGTAAAGACATTGAACGCAACAGCTTACCTGGCGGTCAACACTGAGCACGATTTTTAAATATCACATGTAAGAATCAGTATTGCCAGTGCCGTAGCCACGTTGAGGCCAGACGGAGGGGGGGGGGTGGGGGAGGGGGGGGGGGACCATTGGCCTCGTTCCCATTTTTTCACGATTTTTTTTTTTTTTTTTTTTTTATTCCAATATAGGAAAAATGGGAGTCATAGTATGTGCTCAGACTTTGCTGAGAATGCAGGAAATGGCGTTTCAGACCACTTTGATTTCAAAATTTTCAGGGTGGGCATGCCCCCGGACCCGCCTAGCAAACTCGGGCCCTTTGGGCCCTCCACACTTCCACCCCCAATAATTATCGTCTTCCGCCGCTTATGTTGGCCTCGGCTATTTCGAACCTCTGGCTACGGCACTGATTGCTAAGAAACATGCATTAGTTGGTCACAGCGGTTTTGGCGACATGTATTCTATCAATAATACTTATATTGAATGCTGGTACATGTATTTAATTTTCTTTTATTTATTTTACATGCATTCCAGCTAAGTCTCTACTCGGAATGCGTTGCATCGATATGTGATCAAGTGCAATACAATAATCCCAATAGCAGTTTTCAGTATACACACCCATAATTCCAGCACAAAAATATTTACACAATTCCCTAACATTTGATTGGCCCGTAACAAGTCTCTGTCCAAAATTGATATCCCAGTAAATTCCCACGCCGAACTACTTTCCGTAACCGTGAGGCGCAGTTAAAATAATTCTTAAGAAAACGGAAAATAAACACATTTTCTTGATGAATTTATTTCAAATGCTGGAATTATAAGGAATTAATGGCCTTTTTGTGGAATTTATCGGGGATATAAACTTGAAAAAGTCGCGGGAATACTGGACGAGGCCTTCCGGCCTTCGTCCAGTATTCGCGCGACTTTTCCATGTTCATACCCCGATAAATTCCACAAAAAGGCCATTCATTCCTACAATGTACTATTAAATGCATGTATATATTTCAGGAAAAGCCTGATTAAAAGTAAGAAAAAGGGGTTCTTCAATGGTGACACGCCGCACGGTTTTGTGAAGCGCTACATGCTCAAATATTTCCTACAAGCGTTTCTGCCATCGACCCAAAGACGACTAATACCCATCACGATCATAGATGGATTTGCTGGTGAAGGTCGTTACTCTTCGAAATGGCCAGCGTCTATAGATAAATACGGATCACCCATTATTGCACTGAGAGTGGCGATAGAAGAAGCAGCAAAGAGAAAGAAGATACCATTGTCATTCCACGTTGACGAGGATGAGCATACGAGTTGTAATGTATCCATGGCGTCATCTGGCATCGAGCCATATCGATATCTGGCGTCTAATAACGGGACCAAACCGCTGGCCATTATGGACGTATCGACAAGAGAACAGATATGCAGTGTGGAAAACCTTAAAGCCAAACATGTGAAGGGTAACGTTTATCTTCCGTCAGAGAACACGCAAGTAACGCTTGTGTTTGTGGAAGCTAAGCTTAAACGTTACACGAAGTTGGTATCAAATGTATTTCAAACATTTGTTCGTTATGGAATAAGGACTAAAGTTGTTGTCACACCGGCAAGACATGTGATTATAACGTCACTAGAAGATGCGTTCCAAATTGAATGCATTCTTGTGTGGGCCAAGTTCGAACAGATTCACCCACAAAAAACCGATCGACAACTCTTCACATTCATTGACCCTTACGGCTACTCGCAAACTCCGTTCGAAGCTGTACGGCGATTCATCGGACCAAATAAAGAGGTTTATATCACTTTCATGAGTAGCTATATCAACAGTTTTGCGAGAATGCATCCAAAGAATGTAGCCAAATTATTTGGAGTTAAAGGACCAGATGAGACAAATTTCAAAGACATTGGTGAATTTGTTGAGTCTATTACACACTATGAGGAAGGAAAAGAGCCGACCAAGAGCATTGTAAACATAATGGAGACATATAAACAAAATATTAGGAAAATAGGTATTAAATACCAGCTTGCGTTTGAAATGAGCCAAACAGATAATATCATTATTTACCATTTGTTGTATCTTTCCAATGACATATATTATGTGCGACTCATGAAAGAATCATTTAATCGTGGTACTCAAGAGAAGTCCGCGCTTGCATTGTCCGACTATTACATTCTATACAAAGATAGGCGTCTCAACTTGAAAAACTTTCAAAATGTAGAAGATGTAGCAAAGGCAATCATTGAGAATTTCGCCGGTTTACGAAGAAGTATCGATGATATTGATACTTACGTCACAGTGGAGACGCCATATGTATTCAGGAAGAAACCTCTGGCCATGCTCCAGAAACGGGGACAGATCGTCAATGTCACAAACTACGAGAATAAAGGTCAACAGAGACTTTACACATTCCCGAACAAAGATGAAAGTGGCAGAAATAACGAATGGAATATGACATTTCGGCCACAGGAATAGAAAATATCGTGCAGCGTTTGGATTACGTAATACAAAGATCAACGCACAAACATAAACTCAATTCGATTACTGTAATACCGTAGACAATTATTCTGATTACGTTTGTAAATTATGTTGGTGCTGTGTGTATGAAATCGGTTTACATTTATATATATATTGATGTCGATAATATGCCCACAGTTGTGAAAAAGAAAATTAAAATGACCTTAGTATAATCAACAAAAAAGTTTAGTGACCTTTCATGCATATGTACCAGTTGCAATTAACGACAGAGGTGCGCTACTCGATAATATCAAGCATCAACGAGCAAATTGGCTCGAGCAATGATATCAATGTGCATTAAACTACAGAACTACAAACACAGCTCAAATACAGCTCAAATACCAGCTGTGGTGTCACAATATACGATGTCACAACATAAAACAGAGGAACTACCAGCAATACATCTTCAATGCAGACTACACATAACTAAGCTATTGTATACATTTCTGGGTGTGCTTAGTCCTAAATAATATCAGACAACTCAATGAAGTTCAGTGTCAAGCTTAACCCTGGTGCAACTGTCGAAACAATTCAAGACAGTTCTCAACATTGCACATTGCACTACATATGTGGAGTGAATGCAGTCATCATACATGTGGGAACTAATGATGTATCAAATGCCGCTAATATGGAAACCATTACGCGGAAATACGAAACTCTTACGGACACTGTTCATCAAATTAACCCCCAGGCAAAACTCATAGGTTTCTTTCGAGTTTGCTTAGACGGAAAAATAGACTGCGATACTCGGGGCTAACGGCTGTCTTCAACGTATGTGTGAAGACAAATGCTACCACTTTCTGATCAATATAGTGTCGTGTAAACACTGGCACCAGCATGGATCATTATTCAATGACGATTTACATCTCAATAGCAGTGGAGCTCGACATCCGGCACTCGTAATTTTCAGAACTGGTGCAATAGTGACACAATTATACAATTATTTAATTCCTATAAAGAACATTGTGTGCCTACTGAGTGGGCATGTACCTTTAATAACTTTAACTTCAAAGATAAATGTGATCCTCCCCACTTTGTAATATGTGAAATTCCTTTTAAAATGATTCAACTCATCTTTTCACGGCTACATTATAATAACTGTTATACAATTACACACATTTGTTTGTTTACTGAACGTCATTCATTTGTAATGTTAATGTTTGGTGGTAGTTGCCGATAGTACAGGGGCCCGTTTCACTAAACTTCGTACGACTAAAATGTTCGTAAGTGCAAATTTAGGATCGTCTGGAAATTGATGGATTTGTTCAATAATGTGAATCCAATACTTGTTTACAAGAAAATATTGTTAAAGGCCCTGAACGGCTCAGTATTACAATTTTCCGATTTTTTTCAAACACAAAAACATGTTTGGCAACTGATTTAGTACACAAAACTAACATTTACTGCCTAATAGATACATCTCGAGTCTTGAGATTTACATCTTAATCGCAATGTGAAGACAACAAAAGCTTGTTTTGTGTACCACTCGGTGCAAAATGTAAATATTGACAAATTAATTTCCGTAACCCAACGGCTTCGGCTCGGAAGCGAGTCGATAAACTCCGGTTATCGGAATTCATCGGCCGCGAATCAAGGAGTTGAGCAGTTGACCCGAGGGTCTATCGGAAAATCGATCGGACTTTGAACACGCAACTGCTGTTTGTTTATCAACAAATATTGATATTTTCATCGACTACAAACTCATTTTTGTACCAAAATGAATGCAAACAGTTTCAAAGTGAGTGTAAATAGAAACCTGTTGGATTTATGTGTGGGAAAACCCAATAGGAGGCCAAATTCGGCAACTTGAGCAGTATAGGGGCTTTAAATTAAATGTGAAATTTTGCACTTACGAACATTTTAGTCGTACACAGTTTAGTGAAACGGCCCCCAGAAGCCGTGGTCGGATTGATACACCGATGAAGATACTACATCAACTGCGCATGTGTGTGTTCGTTAGTCCCAATTTATAGCGTGTTACAGTGGAACGTCTCTAAACCAGACACCAATAAAACACCTGTGATCTTATTTTTGATGAGTTTCCTGGCCATTTATCGCAGGTGATAATGTCTGTTCGTGCTCGCATAGCACACAGCTATGGCTCGGAATGATCAAATGCCTGATCTACAGTGAAACCTCTCTAGGCCGGACACCCTGGGGACCTCCCATGGTGTCCTGTTTAGAGAGGTATCACTGTATAATGACAGTCTACAACATATTATGTATGTGGGATGGTTTGAGATTGGTTTAGTGTATTTGTGTGTCATAATCATTCAAGAAGGTGACATCATCACTTTATTTGATCTTCGGTTGCGTGACAGCGTTCACTTGTCCTTTGATGATGTCCTGTCCAGCTAATCTGGAAGCCCCACCCTATGCCTATATAAGCCGACCATTAACGCATCCGGCTACCACTCATATAACACAACCCATGCGTGTAGTCCTTCTGGGACTCGGACAGGTTTGTGGTGACACCCGTGTGGCTTTGCCTGGCTGCCGACATAAGCGGATAAGCCGGGCGGATTGACCTATCTGTGTGTATCCCGTGGCCATTACAGGGCTCTGGATTGAATATGCGCATGGGTGAGATATATACCATCTACATATTATTATTATCTGGTGTGTAGTCGTACTGCGGCCGGTTCGCACCAGTGGGACAGGCGACGTGTTAACACATGGGGGTACGTGGACACCACGGGGAGCCGAGGTGTTGATGTCCCTGACACGTTAGGCCAGGATTCCAGGCAACCCAGTTTTCACACGTTCTTATGAAAGTAAACCAGATATAACAAGTTTAACCATAACAGTAAAGTAAAGTTAGCTCGAGCTCAGCCGAATTTTCTGCCTGCCCTAGCCTGCTTCTGGCCCCGGCCTGCCTTGGAGCTGTCTGGATATGGCAACTCTGTGGACGAAAATAGCACGTGTTGTTACCGACAATATGGCACCAACTTGTGTGTCGAGTGCCGCCAGAGGTGGATTGGTTCTACCTGGGACCCGTTTTGCTCTGCATCACTGGTGCCAGGTTCTACCCAGGTATCCCCTCTCTTCTATTCGCCTCTCGTGCACCAGTGCCATTGCACGGTATTACAGGACCGTATTGGACCTAAGCAGTTCCCATTTATGCACACATTTATTCACATCTGTCTGCCGTGCAACAACATATATCACACACAACACTTCAAAATTCGGCCTTTTTAGACTTATATGTCCGGGTATGGAAGGTCATCGAGCCAATTCCCACCCTTAAATATAAGCTTAACAAATCCTTCTGGAGCTCATTTCCGACTGTAGTATAAGATTGGTGTTGGTTGAAAAGTTGTTCACTAGTTGTGACCTTATGAAGATACACGTAATGTAAAACTTCCTAAGCGTGTACTTCGTTGTCATTCTCTAATTCACAAAGTTTTATTGTTCGAGACAGAGCTGCGCTCGTCAATCAAAAAGTCTGATTGCGTGTACGACTGTAAGAAAGTTCTGAGAAAGTTTTATAAGAACAGGCGCAGATATCTCACCCCGGTACGCACTCCGTAGATATTCATATTGCTGATTTGCCGATGTACATGCGTTATTTGGCCAAATTAAACGAGCATATTTGCCATCAAGTAATGCATTTGTAAAGTGGAGTGTGGGTCAGACATATACATTTACCGGAGACATGATGCTTTTATGAAGTGTGGACAGTCTAGCGACGTCTGATCATCATGTACTAGCAGACTCCATGAGTCTAAAAACGGTATATGCTGTCTGTTAGATACAGTGATACCTCTCTAAACCGGACACCCTGGGAGGTCCCCATGGCATTTGATCATTCTGAGCCATATTTGTGTGTGCTATGCCATCACGAACAGACATTGTCACCTGCGATAAATGGCCAGGAAACGCATCAAACATAAGATCACAGGTGTTTTATTGGTGTCTGGATTAGAGAGGTTCCACTGTACGTGGAGGTGTTCCAGTGAGCGGATGGAGAACAGTGCAAATCCTAGTCCGATTACGCTAATCCGTGCATACTCCGGTTTCAAAGGCGGTCACAAATTGAAATCAGTTCACTAAACTTCGTACGACTAAAATGTTCGTAAGTGCACATTTTGGATCGTCTAGAAAGTTCAATTGATGGATTTACATTTATTGAGCATAGGCTCAATAAATGTAAATCCAATAATTGTTTACAAGAAAACAGTGTTAATGTGAAATTTACAGACTATCGTAAGTTTGACCTTACGAACATGTTAGTCGTACGAAGCTTAGTGAAACGGTCCCGTTTTATTTCTAAACCTGTAAACAGTGTATGTGACACAATGAACGTAATGATGTACTCTTCGACGAAAATGATTTTCAGGGGTGAAATCGTTTTGACTATTGACCGGGCACGCGGTACTATTGACCGGGCACGCGGTACTATTGACCGGGCACGCGGAACTATTGCCCAGGCACGTCAAATCCCATGGAATTAGTCAAAACTATGGAATAGCAACTTACATAGGGAGTTGTGTAATAAACCCGACTGGTAACGGACGTTACGCATGTCAAATTGGCATTGCAGTACTTGACGGACCCTGCTATTTCTGACCACGTCACGTCGTACGCCCTAGAAACAAAATTGCTACCCCGCATCATACCACTCGCAAGGGTAGCAATTTAACCCTATCTCTTTAATGTAAGACATGGAAGAGTGCTTTTTGCAATCGATTATCCGGCGTGTTTGATATGTTAGCGATATAAAACTGGCAATACTGTATCAATAAGTTATTAATAAAGAACATACACATGCAGAAATTGGTTTACCAGGTCAATGTGTTTATCTGACATTTACATGACGTGCATATATCCACATACAAATCAAATAACCTATAATTATCATTCACCGTTATTATCTGCACAAAGCAACACTGGTTTTCATAGTCGCTATTTTGATATCGACAGCAATTCTTCACCACTGACACAAATATTAAAGTATGTCAGTGGAAATAGGGAAATGGATAGCCATTTCCCAATTGCCACTGACATACTTTAATATTTAATATTAAGGCTTTGCCGGGTATGGAAGGTGTTCGAGCCAATTCCCACCCTTAAATATGAGCCGAATGAATGCTTTGCCTGTATTATTATTGTCGGATTACTGATCCAAGGGTCGTGGGTTCGAGCCTGACTAGCGGCGTGCGTTGTGTCCTTGACAAAGACACTTTATCCACACTGCTCCAGTCCACCCAGCTGTAAATGGGTACCGATAATTCGTAGTTGCTCTGTAAATACGAATTACCGGCTTCTCTCAAAAACCTCTACCTCCGCTCTTTATCCCATTCTTGGGAGACGGCATGCAAGGTCATAGAGCCAGTGTCGCCGTTAAATATAAGCTAAAAAAATGTATTATTATTATTATTATTACATAGGGCATACCTATGTATAGGCATCGCCTCCGACAGTTAGCCACGCCCCAGACCCTCCTCGATGCGGTGGTAGGTAGCGATATCTTGGAGTAACCATAACAACAAAATGCATTGTGTTGCTCAACGTTTAACTGTCATACGCAACCGCTAATTGAAAATAATATTATGAAAAACTACTTGCACTGCACAATATCAACAACGGATGTTCTGCGTACAAAAATACATCGGATTATTTTGTTGCGCTTGATTTGCCCCCATTTGCAGCACAAAGCGTGCGGCCATCGCTAAATTTAGTAACAGAGTTAACTCCCCTCCGAATACTCTCCGAAACAAGCGA
The DNA here is from genome assembly GCA_029237695.1 of Conchocele bisecta. Taxonomy (NCBI): domain Eukaryota; kingdom Metazoa; phylum Mollusca; class Bivalvia; order Lucinida; family Thyasiridae; genus Conchocele; species Conchocele bisecta. Next base: position 47,869,510 of record CM055269.1, read on the forward strand.
CGCGTTTAACACACAAACTACATCAAGTTTGACCTTCCGACAGCCTATTTTTAAACTCACCCGACACCTGTGCGAAACAAAACTCGCACGTGTAGGTCTAACTGATGTTTAATCCTCATTCTCTCTCTATCGATGGATTTACAGCGGATTTTAGTGACATTCCTGAATTCGGCCTGATTGACATTTGTCTATGGTGGCCAATACACGCCAACATGAGTGTCAATTCTACGTTCAGGGAAGGGGGTCAATAAGTCAGTATTTAAGGTGATAACTTACAGTCAGGGAACAAATTAATGACAGTATAACACATCCAGCGTATATTAATACCCATATTAATGCAAGTACTGAAATACGACAAAAAAAATCTAACAAGTTTGGGCTTCCATACATTGAACATTTTGTCAGCGGTTTCCCAAATGACGTCATTTGTATGTTTTAATATACTCGAACCGGAGCCAACTATTTCATTCACAAAACAGAAGTAAACTTGGCGATGTACCGATAAGGCATTTTCAGGCGTGACACCGCTTCCGTGGCGGAATTATTGTAACTATTGCTCTTCAATCAGTTTTCAATATATCTATAATGATCATAGATATCTGGAATCTGTATACTTGAATTGATGATGTCTTGTATACGTGTTACCGTATCTTTCTGATATTGCTATGCATAATCTGTAATGGTGTTGAATGTTTTGATACATACTGTCGCAATGCATACTGAACTTTAAGTTGTGCCATATCAATAGTTTACCCCTTAACCATTAAAACGCTGAAAAATAAAATTGCCGTCTGCTCATTTTGTATATTTTAATCTCTTTAAAAACCTGTTTTGGCAGCGCAGTAGAATCGTCTCGGTATGTTTTTGAGGAGAAAATATAAAAATATTTAAAACAGCATACGACAATTGTCGTTTTCAGCGCTTTAAAGGTACATGCCCACTCATTAAGCCCAAAATGTAATTTATAGGAATTAAATAAGTGTATAACTGTGTCACTATTCCACCAGTTCTAAACGTTACAAGTGCCCGCTATACAGATATAATCATTTAGTAATATTTATTTTACTGATAGTGACGCGCGGTGGTATCAGGCTATTTTCATATGCAAATGATATTTTTTAATTATTTATACTAAAGAAATGCGTCACCTGAAAAAATAATATTTTCGACAGATTTTAAAGTATGATCATTGCACATCATAAAATAAATACAGAGATTAAATAGTAATGTCCGTTAACATTTTAAGCAAACACGGTTATCGCCCCTGATGTCAGTGTGTAAATTTACGTCTGATATAAAATGTATAATAATGCCAATCAGTACGTGGGATAATGGCGCATGAATGTTTATTTTGGCAGGAAATGTCTCAGATGATGTCTCTGATGTAAAGGACATTGTGTACCTACTGAGTGGGCATGTACCTTTAAGGGTTAATGAAACTGCAACACCAACAATCAATCAATCAATCAATCTAGTTGAATCTTGTAGTACCCTATGTTCAGTACTTTCAGTACTTTGATGATTATATCCTTATTGCCCCAAACATGAATATTGCAGCCCAATATAGCGTAATAGTAAGGTGATTATTTCATAATGAGCCTCGACATGCAAGTCCTGACTGTTTAAGGGATATAATTTCTCACAATTGACACATTTCGTTATCAGAAGTAGTTCCCCGGATCGGGTCAATGATAATTGACCTGCAGGAAGCATTCGTTACCGAAAACAAATGGTGGGGACATGCAACATGATCGAGTCATCAAATAAATAGAGTGTATGATATGTGGCTGTAACTGGATAAATGGGGCTTACGGAATTTACGGCCTGATCACGATGTGTATTGCTTATTAGAAGCATGCCAACTTTTTCAATGATGGAATAGCGAACAGTGCAAATCCTGATCTAGATATACACTGGTCGCAAAACCCAAAAGCCCCATTTCCCCAGACACCGCCACACTTGAGACACGCCATGTGATTTTATACCTTCGGACATCTGCGTAATTTCATTAAATACGTTTACCAAATTTACAATATTTTTTTCTAAATAAAGTCAAAAGCTGACAATATTTTCAGTAGTCAAATATTGTCAACATTTGACGCCATTTACGGAAAATATAGTAATTTTTGTAAACGAATTTCATGAAATTACGCAGATGTCCGAAGGTACACACACATACAATCACTTGGCGTGTCTCATATGTTGTGTATAAATGTGATATTTATTAAAATAGTTGACTGATTCTATGCGAAACGAGGCTAAGCCTAGTTTATTATGAAGTCTGTCAACGAGTGGAATAAATATGACTGGATAAATGGGGCTTATGGGATTTATGACCAGTGTAGCTCCTGATCAAATAGCACACTTCTGTAGCCTGATCTATGTTGCTTGTTAGAAGCATGACATGTACATGTATTTTATTGATGGAATGACGAACAGTGTAGATCCTGATCAGACTGTGCGGATGCACATATATTATAAGCCATCAATGGCATAAGCACATTATCATACATTCTAGTTTTTACATATTTAGTAAACTACTATATTGGAGTGTTAGTGTTTAAGTAAATGTACATCGTGTTTTTCACTGTATCATAGTTTGTGCAATAGAGACAGTTTAGACGAATACGACTGTAGATGGTACGTTTTGTGGGGA
>CM055269.1:47872665-47905197 GCA_029237695.1 Conchocele bisecta
TCCCCACAAAACGTACCATTTATCATGTTTATAGTCGCCCCAAGGCGCGACATGCAGGCCGCGGCCATCTAGTTGGTTAAAGATTGTATACTATATCTCTGCAACTCCTTTGCCCATTACCTTGAAACTTCACATGGGTGTTTATCATCATCCATATGTTCATGCTACCCCCGACCCGTGCGGCCCCTGTACCCAATGTCAACGTCAAATTACTTTGAAGCTTTTGGTTAATGTTTTTGGTTAAAGTTTTTTCATGTACTGTATCTATGCACCTACTTTGCCCATTACCTTGAACCGTCACATACCTGTTTATCATCATCCATATTTTCATTCTACCCCCCACCCGTGCGGCCCCTGAGCCCAATGTTACGGTCAAATGAACATTTTGGTTAAAGTTGTTTCATGTACTATATATATGCACCTACTTTGCCCATTACATTGAAACTTCACATGGGTGTTTATCATCATCTATATTTTCATTCTACCCCCCTCTCGTGCGGCCCCTGTGCCCAATGTCAAGATCAAATTACTTTAAAGTTTGTGGTTAAAGTTTTTCTTGCGCCCGCTTGCGGAAAGCGCGATATAGTCGGCACTTTGGCTTACGTACGTACGTACGCACGTACGTGTGTCCGGTTAAAGTTGTTGGTTAAGTTTTTTGGTTAAGTTTTTTGGTTTAAGTTTTTCGTTATACTATAACTCATTTTTTAGTGTCCATGCCTCGCCATAAGGCGCGACATGCAGGCCGCGGCCATCTAGTTTCGGTAGCGAATGCTTCCTGCAGGTCAATTATCATTGACCCGATCCGGGGAACTACTTCTGATAACTGAATGTGTCAATTGTGAGAAATTATATCCCTTAAACAGACAAGATTTGCATGTCGAGGCTCATTATGAAATAATCACCATGCTATTACGCTATATTGGGCTGAAATATTCATGTTTGGGGCAATAAGGATATAATCATAATAATAATACAGGCAAAGCCTTAATATTAAATATTAAAGTATGTCAGTGGCAATTGGGAAATGGCTATCCATTTCCCTATTTCCACTGACATACTTTAATTATTTGTGTCAGAGGTGAAGAAATGCTGTCGATATAAAAAATAGCGACTATGAAAACCAATGTTGCTTTGTGCAGATAATAACGGTGAATGATAATTATAGGTTATTTGATTTGTATGTGAATATATGCACGTCATGTAAATGTCAGATAAACACATTTACCTGGTAAAATAACCAATTTCTGCATGTGTATGTTCTTTATTAATAACTTATTGATACAGTATTGACAGTTTTATCGCTAACATATCAAACACGCCAGATAATCGATTTCAAAAAGCACTCTTCCATGTGTTACATTAAAGAGATGGGGTTAAATTGCTACCCTCGCGAGTGGTATGATGCGGGGTAGCAATTTTGTTTCTAGGGCGTACGACGTGATGTGGTCAGAAATAACAGAGTCCGTCACGTACTTCAATGCCAATTTGACATGCGTAACGTCCGTTACCAGTCGCGTTTATTACCCAACTCCCTGTGTATGTTGCTATTCCATAGTTTTGACTAATTCCCTGGGTTTTGACGTGCCCGGTCAATAGTACCGCGTGCCCGGTCAATAGTCAAAACTATTTCACCCCTGAACATCATTTTTGTCGAAGAGTACATCATTACGTTCATTGTGTCATATGCACTGTTTACAGGCTTAGTAATAAACGGGACCGTTTCACTAAGCTTCGTACGACTAAACACAACTATGGCTCAGAATGATCAAATGCCATGGGGACCTCCCAGGGTGTCCGGTTTAGAGAGGTATCACTTTATCTAACAGACAGCATAGATCGTTTTAAGACTTATGGAGTCTGCTAGTACATGATGATCAGACGTTGCTAAACTGTCCACACTTCATAAAAGCATCATGTCTCCGGTAAATGTATATGTCTGACCCACACTCCACTTTACAAATTCATTACTTGATGGCAAATATGCTCGTTTAATTTAGCCAAATAACGCCTGTACATCGACAATACAGCAATATAATTCCAGCACAAAAATATTTACACAATTCCCTAACATTTGATTGGCCCGTAGCAAGTCTATGTCCAAAATTTATATCCCAGTAAACTCCAACGCCGAACTACTTTCCGTAACCGTGAGGCGCAGTTAAAATAATTCTTAAGAAAACGGAAGATAAACACATTTTCTTGATGAATTTATTTCAAATGCTGGAATTATAAGGAATGAATGGCCTTTTTGTGCAATTTATCGGGGATATAAACTTGGAAAAGTCGCGGGAATACTGGACGAGGCCTTCCGGCCTTCGTCCAGTATTCCCGCGACTTTTCCAAGTTTATACCCCTATAAATTGCACAAAGAGGCCATTCATTCCTATATTGAATATCTACGGATCCGCGCCTGTTCTTATAAAACTTTCTCAGAACTTTCTCCAAAGTCGTACACGCAATCAGACCGTTTGATTGACGACCGCAGCTCTGTCTCGAACAATCAAACTTTGTGAATTAGAGAATGACAACGAAGTACACGCTTAGGAAGTTTTACATTACGTGTATCTTCATAAGGTCACAACTAGTGAAAAAGATTTCAACCCACACCAAGCTTATACTACAGTCGGAAATGAGCTCCAGAAGGATTTTTAAGCTTATATTTAAGGGTGGGAATTGGCTCGATGACCTTCCATACCCGGACATATAAGTCCAAAAAGGCCGAATTTTGAAATTCCGTGCAATGGCACTGGTGCACGGGAGGCAAATAGAAGAGAGGGGATACCTGGGTAGAACCTGACACCAGTGATGCAGAGCAAAATGGATCCCAGGTAGAACCAGTCAACCTCTGGCGGCACTCGACACACAAGTTGGTGCCATATTGTCGGTAACGACACGTGCTATTTTCGTCAACAGTGTTGCCACATCCAGACAGCTCCAAGGCAGGCCGGGGCCAGAAGCAGGCTAGGACTGGCAGAAAGTTCGGCTGAGCTCGAGCTAACTTTACTTTACTTTGCCGTTATGGTTAAACTTGTTATATCTGGTTTACTTTCATAAGAACGTGTGATAACTGGGTTGCCTGGAAATCCTGGCCTAACGTGGCAGGGACATGAACAACTCGGCTCCCCGTGGTGTCCACGTACCCACATGTGTTAACACGTCGCCTGTCCCACTGGTGCGAACTGGTCGCAGTACGACTACACACCAGATAATAATAATATGTAGATGGTATATATCTCACCCATGCGCATATTCAATCCAGAGCCCTGTAATGGCCACGGGATACACACAGATAGATCAATCCACCCGGTTTATCTGCTTATATCGGCAGCCAGGCAAAGCCACACGGGTGTCACCACAAACCGGTCCGAGTCCCAGAAGGACTACACGCATGGGTTGTGTTCTATCAGTGGTAGCCGGATGTGTTAATGGTCGGCTTATATAGGCATAGGGTGGGGCTTCCTGACGAGCTGGACAGGACATCATCAAAGGACAAGTGAACGCTTTCACCCAATCGAAGATCAAATAAAGCGATGCTGTCACCTGCTTGAATGATTATGACACACAAATACACTAAACCCATCTCAAACCATCCTACATACATAACATGTTGTAAACTGTCATTATACAGTGATACCTCTTTAAACCGGACACCCTGGGAGGTCCCCAGGGTGTCCGGCCTAGAGAGGTTTCACTTTAGATCTGGCATTCGATCATTCCGAGCCATAGTTGTGTGCTATGCGAGCACGAACAGACATGATCACCTGCGATAATTGGCCAGGAAACTAAGATCACAGGTGTTTTATTGGTTTCTGGTTTAGAGATGTTCTACTGTGACACGCTATCAATTGGGACAAACGAACACACACATGCGCAGTTGCTGTAGTATCTTCATCGGTGTATCAATCCCGCCACGGCATCTGGGGGCCGTTTCACTAAACTTCGTACGACTAAAATGTTCGTAAGTACAACATTATGATAGTTTTAAAATTTCACATTAACAATATTTTCTTGTAAACAAGTATTGGATTCACATTTATTGAACATAGGCTCAATAAATGTAAATCCATCAATTTCCAAACGATCCTAAATTTGCACTTACGAACATTTTAGTCGTACGAAGTTTAGTGTAACGGGCCCCTGTACTATCGGCAACTACCACCAAACATTAACATTACAAATAAATGACGCTCAGTAAGTAAAGAAATGTGTGTAATTGTATAACAGTTATTAGAATGTAGCTGTGAAAAGATGAGTTGAGTCATCATTAAAGGAATTTCACATATTGAAAAGTGGTGAGGATCACATTTATCTTCGAATTTAAAGTTATTAAAGGTACAGGCCCACTCAGTAGGCACAAACTGTTCTTTATAGGAATTAAATAAGTGTATAATTGTGTCACTATTCCACCAGTTCTGAAAATTACGAGTGCCGGATGTCGAGCTCCACTGCTATTGAGATGTAAATCGTCCTTGAATAATGATCCATGCTGGTGCCAGTGTTTACACGACACTATTTTGATCAGAAAGTGGTAAAATTTGTCTTCACACATACGTTGAAGACAGCCGTTAGCCCCGAGTATCGCAGTCTATTTTTCTGTCTAAGAAAACTCGAAAGAAACCAATGAGTTTTGCCTCGGGGTTAATTTGATGAACAATGTCCGTAAGAGTTTCGTATTTCCGCGTAATGGTTTCCATATTAGCGGCATTTGATACATCATGAGTTCCCACATGTATGATCGCTGCATTCGCTGCACATATGTAGTGCAATGTGCAATGTTGAGAACAGTCTTGAATTGTTTCGACAGTTGCACGAGGGTTAAGCTTGACACTGAACTTCATTGAGTTGTCTGATATTATTTTAGGACTAAGCACACCCATATTGATGTCACCAGAAATGTATACAATAGCTTAGTTATGTGTAGTCTGCATAAAAGATGTATTGCTGGTAGTTCCTCTGTTTGTATGTTGTGACACCCCAACTGGTATTTGAGAGCTGTGTTTGTGACATTGACCGAGCTGTCAACGATCGTTGTAGTAATCACCGGATCTCCATCTGTAGTTAAATGCACATTGATAGCATTGCTCGAGCCAATTTGCTCGTTGATGCTTGCTTTCATCGAGTAGCGCACCTCTGTCGTTAATTGCAAACTGGTACATATGCATGAAACGTCACTAAATTGTGTTGTTGATTATACTAAGGTTATTTTAATTTTCTTTTTCACAACTGTGGGCGTATTATCGACATCCATATATATATAAATGTAAACCGATTTCATACACACAGCACCAACATAATTTACAAACGTAATTAGAATAATTGTCTACGGTATTACAGTAATCAAATTGAGTTTATGCTTATGCGTTGATTACGTAATCCAAACGCAGCACGATATTTTCTATTCCTGTGGCCGAAATGTCATATTCCATTCGTTATTTCTGCCTCTTTCATCTTTGTCCGGGAATGTGTAATGTCTCCGTTGACCTTTATTCTCGTAGTTTGTGACATCAACGATCTGTCCCAGTTTCTGGAGCTTGGCCAGTGGTTTCTTCCTGAATACATATGGCGTCTCCACTGTGACGTAAGTATCAATATCATCGATACTTCTTCGTGAACCGGCGAAATTCGTAAGGATTGCATTTGCTACATCTTCTTCATTTTGAATGTTGTTCAATTTGCAATGCCAATCTTTGTTTACAATGGAATAGTCGGAAAATACAAGCGTGGACGGCTCTTGGGCACCACGATTAAATGATTCTTTCATCTGTCGCACATAATATATGTCATTGGAAAGATACAATAAATGGTAAATAATGCTATCATCTTCTCGTCTCATTTCAAACGCAAGCTGGTATCTAATATCTATTGTCCTAAATTGTTGTTTATATGTCTCCATTATGTTTACAGTGTCGTTGGTCGGTTCTTCTCCTTCCTCATATTTTCCAATAGACTTAACAAATTCATCAATGTCATCTGGTATTTCAAATCCAAATAATTTGGCTGCATCCTTTGGATGATCTCTGACAAAACTGTTGATATAGCTACTCATGAAAGTGATATAAACCTCTTTATTTTGTCCGATGAATCGCTGTACAGCTTCGAATGGAGTAGACGAGTAGCCGTCAGGGTCAATGAATGTGAAGAGTTGTCGATCGGTTGCTGGTGGGTGAATCTGTTCGAACTTGGCGTATACAAGAATGCATTCAATTTGGAACGCATCTTCTAGTGACTTTATACTCACATGTTTTGCCGGTATGACAACAACTTTAGTCCTTATTCCATAACGAACAAATGTTTGAAATATATTTTGTACCAACTCCTTGTAATATGTAAGCTTACGTTCCACAAACACAAGCGTTACTTGCGTGTTCTCTGACGGAAGATAAATAGGTTCCTTCGCAAGTATGTAGTTAAGGTTTTCCATAATGCATGTCTGTTCTCTTGTCGATACGTCGCTAATGGCCAGCGGTTTAGTCCCGTTACTAGACGCCATATATCGATATGGCTCGATGCCAGATGACGCCATGGATATATTACGACTCGTCTGCTCATCCTCGTCAACGTGAAATGAAAATGGTATCTTCTTTCTGTTTGCTGCTTCTTCTATCGCCACTCTCAGTGCAATAACGGGTGATCCGTATTGCTCTATAGACGCTGGCCATTCCGAAGAGTAACGACCTCTACCAGAAAATCCATCTATTATCGTGACGGGTATTGGTAGTATGCGTCTTTGGGTCGATGGCAGAAACGCTTGTAGGAAATATTTGAGCATGTAGCGCTTCACAATACTGTGCGGCGCGTTCCGATCGCCTTTCTTACTTCGTGGTATACTGCTTTCCCTGAAATATATGTGTGTATACTGAGAACTGGTATTGGGATTATTGTATTGCACTTGATCACATATCGATGCAACACATTCCGAGTAGAGACTTAGCTTGAAAGCATGCCAAATGAATAAAAGACAAACTAAATACATGTACCAACATTCAATGTAGAAATCTTTCTAATTTCAGAAATAGTGGACCGATTTTCAAAATTTTACTTTTGTTGTCTTAGTTAAATAATTTCCAAGTTATTTAGCTAGGTTTCGGAAGCATTTTCCAAAATGTTTCGTCCAGTATTCCCGCGACTTTTCCATTTTTGTATTAAAATAATTTTTTGACCAAATTTCACGAAATAAAAAGAAGGCTCAATATTATCGAAAAGAACAAGAGCTGTTTTTGCATTGTTTCTATGGCCGTAAAATTTGGGCAGCTTTCGTGAAACAGAGAGTAGATGCAATTATGTTTGAAGCTGTGTTGTTCCGTCTTTTCCATGTCTCATTCACACAGAAGCATATGACATCATATGGGTTAATGTATGCATGCATATGATGTCACATGTACATGTGGAGTTTGGAAACTGCTGCATTGCATACTGGGATTACGTCAGGAATGTGTGTGTAAGCTACATCCCCCGAATGAAACAGCGACAGGTATAAGAGCCACGTTTCACTGCCACCATGACCGTTAGTTGCTCATAGCCGCAAGTACACGTGTTGACAATAGGCTGTTGGTTTTCCACAGCGGACACACATGTCAAATTATGATCCAATAGCGATAATACATGCGACATATTTTGGCTACATAGTATATATGAAATTAGCCGCCCACGGTATCAAGGTGTATGATCACGTGGTTACAACAACAACAACAAGTACTGAAACTTCATTTTGCAGACATATTTTTTCTCAAACTACATTCGATTACGAGTGCTATGCCGTATGTCTGCACTATGTAGCCCGCTGGGTGAATGTTTGGCACTATTTTGAAGCACATGTACCACCCTCGGACTTTTCGCAATTGTGAAAAATCGCATTTTCCATAGAAATTGGACTATTTTTGTATCATTAGAAACAACTGATATGGCAGTTTTGAATGTTTTCGGATGTGTTCATAATTATACAATGGAATACAATTCAATTAATTAATATTTGCTAATTCAGATAAAGAATTGTGTATGTTTTATTACCCCACCCACTGAATTTCAATGGAAAAGACCTACCTTAATAACGCCATAAAAATATGGTACTCTTGCATTTTTCCTGTGTAAAATATACCTAGTAGTGTTCATTAGACATGTTAATTGCATATATGTCGATTATCTGATTTATGAAGTCAATGATACAATGTTAAAACGTATTTTTCACCATTCCCCTCCCATATATTTTACAATGGGAATGCTATATGTCTCATTATGCAAATCTCTCTCGGTGTCTATTAATTGTGTCAATGGTAGTTGTACTTACTAGTGATTGCAATATGTGCTTGATGCACATATTCTGATAACATCATGTTTACAGCAGATGATGCAATGTTAAAACAAAGTAGTGTTAATTATATATTCCCCACCCACTGAATTTGCAAGACCATTTTACATGTAATAATTTTTCTCACTTTATACACTGCCAGATACTTATGAAAGGTTCATATTCATGAACGTTTAGCTACTAACACCTGTATATGTAGAGAAATGGGCTTATGGGTTTTGCGACCAGTATAGATCCAGATCAGCCTGAGTATCCACACAGTCTGATCAGGATCTGCATTGTTCGCCATTCCATCAGTGAAACACCCGCCATGCTTCTAACAAGCACAATATATCGTTATCAGGGTACAGGAGTGTGCTGATTGATCAGGAGCCACACCGGTCCCATATCCCATAAGCCCCATTTCTCCAGTAAAAGCCACATATTAGTTATCCACACACATTTCAGATACAGAATGAATGTCTGTGTGTCTCTCTATATGTCCATTTCATATTTATGCGACCATGACAATTACCATGATTACTTGTTGTGTATTCCAATATTAACGTCTCTGATACATATCATTATTACACTCAGCTGTTGACAGGCTTTTAAACACCAGGAAGTAAAATAAATAAATATGAGTATTACTGTCAATAGCATAGATCGTAGGTACTAATTTGCATATAGGATATAGACAATATACATTTTCTACCACGCTGAATGGATGATTTGTATGACACAGTAAATACTAAAATACAGAACATTAAGATAGCTGTAAATAATACGAGCAAGCTAAGCTGGAGTAAAACAGGACAAATACATTGTTATACACTTTCAAGATGACAGCCACGCAAGTAAATGAGTTTGTGTGACATACAAATATAATTAGGTAGTAGAACCGATGAAACTAGGATATATATATCCCGGTTCAGTATAATGTACACACTATTTATCGTGCATTCCAATAATATTCCCTCAATCCATTCCGAGTCATCTGCAGGAACAGGATCTAAATGTGTAGTTGGCACATGAACTTACAAAATCATGTATATGGTAAAAATGTATGACTTGTATAACTATTGAAATACACTATGTGTCAAACGAGAACGTGTGTGCTCCAATGTGTATGACCGATATTCATTACCAGTGTAAGTGCACACCAGTTTATGGCCATTGCCTAATACATGCAGGTATATTACTCCATTAGTCTCATTTGAGTGGCACCCCTTACAATATTGTATTTTGTAAGTGAGGCATTGTAAGTAAATAGTTAACAATGAGTTCATAATAGTGACATTTTATAACATGTAAGGTTGATATACCATTAAACAATTTTCATATAAACAAATAAATTGATCTTTCTAAGGTATCACTGTGCTAAATATAGTACACATCGGCCAGGGGTATGCTTTTGTAGTCCGGTATAAAAAAATAGTGCAGACGTTTTGAGGCCACAGACCCAGTTTGCTTGTAAATCCTGATCCATTACAGCCCAATTTTACTTGAGAAACATGTTGGGGTGTTTTTAACACCAGTTTCCAGCATATTTCTAGCATTTAAAAGAAATTTTTGAGCCTGCTTGTCACGTGATGTGAACACTACGTCACATGACACTTTGATGATAAACAATATGGCGGACAGGACAATGTTGAAATTTTCTTTCTTAGGAGTAAGTGAACATATTGTTTAATTAGTGAAAATCCGGTGCAGACAGGTTGCAGGTTATGAACAGGTAGGTTCCACAGCATCCATACGAATAGTGAAAGTGTGAGAGAATGGCCATATTTGGAGGAATCGGTTAAATTGTATAGTAAAACTAATTGGTGGTTGCTAGCCTATAAGCATTTCCGGGTCATCAGTGAATGTCGTCTGCTTTCTTTGAAAACAATTCTAAACGGTTTTAATCATGGCTACAGCAAGTTTTATTAAGAGAACAAAGCACAGAATTGCTGGAAAATCAGTTTATTTTATTTAATGATAAAATGGTTGCATCAAGTGGGTCGGGATAACCACAGGTGTACGAGTCAAATATGGAAAGATTAAAGTTAAATTTCCAAATGATGCAAGAACAAAATACTATTATACACATAGAGTAGCATTCATGTTACACCATAATGTGTTTGAAATACCCAGGCACCTTGAAATATCACATTTATGTGGTTGTTCCCTGTGTGTTAACCCGGCCCACCTGAGTGCTGAGTCGACAATTATAAATAATTCTCGAAAGAATTGCCATAGCGAAAAGCGCTGTCTGAGCCATGCACTCGACGGCGTCACATATCCACCCTGTATCTGCTGATAGTTCCTGTTTTATTAATTACGGTAAATTAACTGTATACCTATCTACATTATGTACATGTCTACATACTAATTACACAGATTTGAGATGCATCAGGGAGCCAGATGAGCCTGTTACTGACTAGTTCAGCCATATTAAAGTGGCGCGTCGCTTTAATTGGCATTGTGTATTTGATTACTAACCGGTATCAAGTGTATAGCTCCCCAACAGGTAGCAACGTTTTTCTAAACATTATTTATTGACTCGGTTGATACTTGCAAACATTATGACCAAATTTGGCTGCGCGATCAGGGTCTACGCAAGTACTTCTTGGCTACATTTTTCCAGAAAAAAATTCAAAATTTTAAATTTAGCAGAAATTATACTGTGAACATTGCTTGCCACAGTAACCTTTGAAACACATGACTATTGTGCAAATTATTCCTGGCATTATGCTCTTTATTTGTTCTAAGTTACCATTATGTTTGGCATGTGCTTGCCTCAACTCTGCAATGCACCTGGATCTTACGAGAGAGCAAATCGGTTTCTCAAGTTTGTTTTCTTGACCCCACGAAACATGTTCGAGCTAAATGGCGCCTTGTTTATTTCTCGTTTCAGGGAGTTACTCAGATGGCGGATATCTTTTAGATGCGTTACCGTTACCCTGGTTGAGCGGCATCTACACCTTTGTGTGATTTACTATCACCGTCCCCCGTGTAATGACTAACATGTAAGTCACTATTTATCTGCTTCGTAACTATTTCATTCCATTTCGCTTCATTACCTATTGACTCATTTTCGGGGAGGTTGGCAGTGCAGTGACCATGATGGTTTGGGCAGCTGATATCTCCACCCTGATTTCTTAGCTTACTACCTATTATGCACAGCTCTTTACTGCCAACAAATGCCCCAATGATTCATTTATCTTTGGTATTATTCTCGCACATAGTGGTTGTCACGATTGTACCCGCTTGAAATGGTGTACTGTCGCTATTGAATATTGGGTTATTGTAGCAAGAGTCACCTTCAACTCGAACCGTCTTGCTACGTTTATTGCCACAGAGTTCATTCTCTCTGGCCACAGTTTCTCTGATGTCATGCATACTTTTAGTGTTTAAGCCAACCATAGTCTCTGCTATCCTATTTGACAGCTTTTGCATAGAGTTATACGTCGGCGGAATTATGTTTGTGTTTACCAACAGCCGACAAGCACCATAATTACTGATTGGTGTGCTCATAAGGCCCAGCTGCAAACCCACATTAGCTTTCCCTGATTTCCTACCCTTTTGACTTGACGGAACCTCTTCATATAGTTTATAATATTTACTTTTATATCTACATCGGGTGCATTTTAGCCGCTCAGCCCAACAAATGCCCCATTTTCTTGATGCCGCCGCATTAAATACCATTTCGCCACTACAGTGCGTCTTGAAGGCGCGATGACTGTTTATTTCAGTATTAAACATCTTCTGGACCTCATACGGTCGATATAATTTGTTTATCAACAGATCGGGGTGTACGGATGCATTTTGCGGTACGGCGCATTCGTCAATGAGTTTCGGACGCCTCGACAGAGAGCGCAGAACAGTTACATCATTGTCCGTACCATCAACATCTTTACAGGTAAACGTTTTATTTTCATTTACATTAACCCGGGATTCAAATGAGTCTTTGGTTAGCCTGATGTACCTATGATTTGTTCCATTTGGTGAGTGAGAAGAAAGTTTTTTACCTTTATTTTCATTTACCCGCCCGTTTGAAATCCGCAATTTCCACCCCGCCTCCTATGCTTATTGGCTGGCATGTTTTCATTAGGTTAACCAAGTTCACTCTGAGCAGTACATATCGGTAGAGAAATATATATGGGATAGCATTGCTCATTTAACAGGCAGTGTCTATACCCTAAGGAAACAAGTGTCAACACGGGCACACGTGTTTCAATTTCCTGTGACATTTTAACACTTCTATGTCTGAATTCGCTGGCAGCACTCATACACTGGGCTGGTTTCAATTTAATTTGACACGTATCATTCTGGCATGTCACTAAGTTATGCGGACAAATGTTTCTATGCAAATTACAACATGTAGATTGACTAAATACTTCGAAAGTCACTTTTTCGCCTGTTTTTATGATAAAAAAAATGACAAAAATACTCCGAAATCACCCGACTTTCGATAAATTTAATCGTTTTAACCCCATAATTGTGGAACAGCCAATATTTTTGACAAGCACCATCTATTTTATAATAATTTTTTACAAGTGCATCAACAATATAGACTTTTCCTAAGAAATATATGAGAAAATAATACTCTGCAAAATTTCCGCAGCTGGACAGCCATAATTATATGACCATTCTTAAATTGCCACTGTTGAAAAGTTAGTCTTGTAAATAATGTCAAATTACATTTGCTGTCACGAAATAGGTCAGACAAGACAATGGTAGGCAGTTTATTGAGATATTATAGCAAAAAAATGCGCTTATAGGTATCACTGTGCTAAATATAGTACACATCGGCCAGGGGGTATGCTTTTGTAGTCCGGTATAAAAAAATAGTGCAGACGTTTTGAGGCCACAGACCCAGTTTGCTTGTAAATCCTGATCCATTACAGCCCAATTTTACTTGAGAAACATGTTGGGGTGTTTTTAACACCAGTTTCCAGCATATTTCTAGCATTTAAAAGAAATTTTTGAGCCTGCTTGTCACGTGATGTGAACACTACGTCACATGACACTTTGATGATAAACAATATGGCGGACAGGACAATGTTGAAATTTTCTTTCTTAGGAGTAAGTGAACATATTGTTTAATTAGTGAAAATCCGGTGCAGACAGGTTGCAGGTTATGAACAGGTAGGTTCCACAGCATCCATACGAATAGTGAAAGTGTGAGAGAATGGCCATATTTGGAGGAATCGGTTAAGTTGTATAGTAAAACTAATTGGTGGTTGCTAGCCTCTAAAAGCATGCACATGCACTTCAAATATATCCACTATATTCATATAGTTGCTATATACGCATATATAAACTATTTTGTCCAATATGTTTCAATAGTCGGTGTTCTTAATTATAGCACACGTGTTTTTCTACACCTGTTATATCAAATTACCAAGCACCGAAAAGCATGCAGGTTTGTAATCAACTTGTAATAGTTCCGATTCGCATATACCTGTATAACATTCGGATAAAGCATCATTACAGATTTCAAATACACAAGTACATCACTTAATATAGTCTTTATACTATACTGTGTCAAAATAAATATTTGACACATGTGACTTCTTAAAATATGTATATGTCCTCCAAGCTCATGTACATACTTATGTAACTATATATACAAGCCAATATTAGTACAATATATGTATGTAGTCTGCAAAAGCTATTGTGGGGTATTCAAACATCACTCTAATCCAGTTTGCACATGTGACCTACACACATACAACTACAAAATACAAGAGGATACCATATATAATGGTATCATTTATTTCAAAGGTGATCCAGATGAAAACTCAATTTACAGCAGTCAAATCATTTGTATTACACAAGCTCATGTGTTACCACGTGTAGCCACACACACTCATAGTACCATCAATCTATATTTACATTCCCACGAATGATAACGTATCTCCATAAAATATTATGCAATGTATCAAACTGTTCATCCAAACAATATCACATAGCCTCTATCGAGACACATTCAATTTTCGATTTTACTATGCAATTGAATTAGTATCTACATGTATGGAACGCCATGACTGCCTTAACTGCCTTAACTTGACATAAGATAAATACGAATCCACATAATATATAGACGAATTGACATAAGATAAATACGAATCTACATAAGATAAATACAAATCCACATAAGATGAAGATGAATACACATAAGATAAATACGATTCCACATAAGATGAAGATGAATCCATATAAAATAAAGATGAATCCACAGAAGATAACAATTTTAGTTCAGTTAAGGCAGTCATGGCGTTCAATATACATGGCATTCTAACTATTTACGCAGGCGGTCAGGATCAAGTTTGTGGAAAGCATTTTCTGCCGCATTGTACCACAGTTGTGTATTTTCCTGGCTCTTTTGTGTCATCGGAATATGTATTTCTCTATTTGACAACAGGTAATGTCATTCTAATGATCTCAAAGCTCTATAATGATGTACCATGTGTACATTATTTACTGACTGCAGAATTATATTTACATTCTACCTGTTTCGCACATACATACTACACGTAGTGTGTAGCTAATATACATGGTTTTGCCTCCATATACCCCTATGTGGCACATGTTTGGTGTCATCGCAAGGCAAGATGCAGGACATCCTCGGGCTAAGGGTATTATCAACTATTTTAAGAAAGTTAAGCTGTATTGAAAGTGTACATATAGATCCGTAAATATCACATCCTAATTTCAAAAACGACCATGTTGAAGGTCATCTTGAAACTGACAGTCACTGTGACACTGTATATGATTATGTTCTTGGTGTATTAGTTTCAATAATATTTAATTAAAAAAATAAATACAGCACATGTAGTGGTTAATGTAGAACTGATTACACCAGTGACTGCATGCATTACATATCGTTACCATGTACTGTCCAATGTTTGCAACTCCCGACCAAGGGTTACTTTAAATAAATTATTGGCACATGTGTACACATATGCGGGATGCTTAATGTGGGAGAAAGTCATGCATGTTTGCAATAAGCATACACATGCCATTCATCATACAATACTACATCCTGCTTTGGCCAATGATCATCATGCTCGCTTAATTGTGAGAATTGTGCTCGTTACCAATCGCATTAACTAGACAGCCCAATAATAACGTTGTATTCCTTGTCAACAGTCAATCCAATTTGGAAACACTTTGAAACACGTCTTCAATACTCAAACTGATTGCAATACATCCGTATTTGTCTTTGAAAATAAGCAGAATATAACATTCTATACATAACAATGTTAGTGTTGTTTACTTACTGAAAACTGCAGCTTTATCGTGAATGTTATTGAACATCTGACAATTCTGGCGACCATTTTGAATATATAATTATAGCACTGTATACCTGGATATGTATATGTTATTAAATGATTTGATTTGTTTATCTCAAACTGGTATGTATACATGTAATATGTACATGAACTACTGTTTATAACAACTCCATACAGTAAATAATAATAAATTTTGGCGGCCATTTTGACTTTTCTGACAATTGTGGAAGGATAGTGCATCACCATATCCTGTATTTTCCATTTATTTGTGAGCGAAAGCTATGTATATGCGTTTCATTTTTATGAATGTCTGTATTTGTTCGTAACAGCACACGACTCTCAGAAAAATGATGTACAACAGGCTATTTCGGCAGCCATTTTGAGATATATTGCCATTCGCTGATGTAATTTAAATGTAAGATGTATTCTAAATCATTTTACATTCAAATTGTGATATATGTAACCGATTTTGATGGAATATGGTTCGATTCTCGCAAAAACGACATAAGTCTGTGCCGAACACCCTGGACCACCAAATGCAGCTCATGAGGACGCGTTTGCTGCGCCATATTTCATCAAAATCGGTTGCATATTATTAAGGAAAATATAAAATAATACTTTACTGTGGAGTGGGCGCGGTTTCAACACTTTCAGCCATTGTTCTTGTTGTTGTGACCACGTGCTCGTGCACATTGGGTATGTGTATATAGATCCCGAATTCCTTCAACACATTACAATTTACTGTTCGTATTCTGTTCCATTACGAAGATACAACAGTAAACCTCTTTACAGTAGTCAACAATAATAATTCTATTTGAATATGCAAATGAACACATAAATCCTGTGATTCACCCGCTCGTGATCATGACTGTTTAATATGCCTCAAATGATAAGAGACAGGGGAATTCCAGTTTGCTATTTATAGATTGCTAAGCGACATGAACTGTTACCCACGAGCACACCGTGAACAAATCAAAGTACTGAAAGTACTGAAATATGTTATCTCCACGAAAACTGATCACTTGCGGAATTAGAGACTGAAAGTTGCATATTTTCTCAATCATCATCCAGAATAAATCTCTAGAATAAATTATTGTTTGTAACTCCCAGAAAACATTGTACGAAATTGGCGGCTAACTGGTCACTGCTACCAACTGTGAGAACTAAATATATAACTGCTGTATTCATACGCACGAAATGTCTTGATTCGTATTTTCCAAAATTTAAGTGATAAACTGTGCCCAAAAGAGTGAAAACTATAGAGAATATTATATGTAGAGTTTTGGTTACCAAGCAAGACACTTCAAAACGTCATAGGATATGTTGGCACAAGGCACTATTTTCTTGGTCGTACTCGTCGTTTAGGCGTAGCATAAACATATGGATTCTCCCATAGAACTTTGCGTGACATAATATGCTATCTCAAAGAAAATAACATATAATCAAAGTACTGAAAGTACTGAAACTATGTTAGCTGCACAAGATTGCTAACACTTATTATTTTAGGTAATTTTAGGTCGGTTAACAGGGTCAAATCACATATTACATGTGTATGGATAGAAGGTTAATCCCAAAATCAGAACAGAATATTTACAGAAAATAAAGATAGTCAGTGTACATGGCTTCGCACACTTTACATGTATTTTGATAATAATCAGAAACAAGTAAACACATAAAGTTCGTCTTTGTTTGTATTTTGACAGATATGGCACTCAACACTGGATATATGTGTGTCAAATGTTAGACAGTTCATGCGAGATCAGGAATCCGCCAGTGTTGTTGTACTACATGAATAAATTTTAAAAAACATGGGCGTGTACATGGCCTCGTACACCCGAAACTCTTCCGATCTAACTTATACTTCGAATATAACAATTACAATTGATGTTCAGCATTAATCAATTATATGTTCAAATAATAAAGACATATTAACTACATATTTATGATAATAATAATCGTTTATTCACTCAGGTCACATGACATGACAACATGAGGTATACAACATAATAGTAGGATGACACAATGGCGATACATGTAACAATCAAATGCATTATCTACATTACATGTACATGTACAATTTCTTAATATAATTATAGATTATTTTTGACAAGATAATGCATTACAATTGTTTATTAATGAGTACTGGAAGAGAATTAGACACCACAGAGCGCTTCCTATAGGGAATGAAAACAACAACATTAATATTATTGACCAAACACCCACACTATCGCACCGACAACAATAAACCAATATTACTGTCCTACTCTTTGTGCCTGGGAGAGAACTAGCCGAATAAGTAGCGGCTGGATCTAATCAACAGCGCAGGAAATAATAATCCCTCAATACACCGTGATAGCATCATCGGTATGTCAGAGGTGGTGCGTGGTGTACGGCAGATCATCAGAAAAAACTATAGAGAATAGTATATGTAGAGTTTAAGATACAAAGCAAGACAGATGTGTGATGTGGTGTAGAGTTTCCGTGATATGAAGCAGACAAGGTATGTACATGCCGACAAGATGGCGTTGCGGGACGACAGCAGATAAGTTTCAGTCTAATTCAACACTTTACAGCTTACATGACATCATCAGCAAGGTATCTGGGTATGTACTGACGCAGAAATGAATATGACTTCCAACGATCACGCTCAGAATACCTATGCCAACGTATTTTATGAATAATTCATTTGCAAAGATGACATGTTTGACACCTTTTCGTACATGTATTGTTATAAATCGAGGGAGCGTGATGAAAGTGACGATTTCTATCTAACAAACACGTGGTGTTCTGACTATTTCCGGTGGCGATATCCAGTAAATACAGTCTAAATGATCCGTGGAAAGTGTCAGCTTTGTACATGTAGGTATGGCATTTTCTGATTCATATGGGTGTGGTTTGTACATCCTGTTATGGCTTTGAGCTTCCATAAATAATTGCAGAAACTGATACGGTTTTGCGCGAAAACAAGCTACGGTTGGTACATGTACGACGAAAGAGATACGGTGCGTCCAGCGTTTTCTCGTGGGAGCCAGCTATCACACGGCGCATTGATTACTCGTATTAAAGTTAGAAAACAAGGTCAAGTGGCCAATGATGACGCCAGTCCTTATCTCCGCTGCCGCAATGAGATTATGCAACTGGATGTGGGTGTATTGGGTTCATGTTTGGTCCCGCCCTGCACATTACTGTCCGAAATGTACCGGACGGGTTGTTTATCGTGTTGTGTATTGTTCTGGACAGATCTTTTTCGTTGTAGAACCAGCCCCGAATGGAAATGGATGAGTCTGGTGAACTTTTAGAGTACATTTTGTTGAAAGGAAGCCGTAATTTGGCATTGTTGGTGAAAAGATACAACAGCAGAACACTCAACCGTTGAACCTGAATTCATATTTTTGCAACGAATTCGACATATATGTTCATCGAGTGGTGTGGAATGTCCATATTTCACGTGTGCCGTTAGGCACTCGTGAAATATGGACATTTCACACCACGAGATGAACATATATGTCATATTCGTTGCAAAAATATGAATATTCTATTTATTATATACCGCTCCATGGAAAGTAGCAGTTTTTTAGACAGTATACGGTAATGAATGTGTATTTGCAGGCAAGTTGCAGTCCGGCACTGCAGGTGCGCGTTATGAATATAGATAGCGGAAGTAGTCGTATTTTCACCTGAAGATGTTTATTTCATCGATGAGAACATATGACTTTTACTTACATCGTATAACTATGTATTTCATGGGTAGGTATATAATAAAGTCACATATTTTAATTCGGAATGCATTACCGCCATCTTGTTTATTTTTGTTTCCATGAATCAGTTTAGTTTAATTAGTTTATTTCTTTATTTACATCTCACCAAAAGTACACCATAATATACAGCACAATTATACAAGGAACATGCACAGTTGACATTCAATATAGAATTGTAAGAGACGACTCACTTCCACTTATCACAATACAGTTTAAAACAACATATGTACCATTATAAAGTTCATAATCAACGCATGCACACGGTGTATAAACAATAGAAGAGGATATAAGACATTCGACATTTTACATACGTATTATAATACTTGTTGCGTAATATGGAGCTACATGCAGACACACTCCGGACTATATATACAGTCAAGGGACATCATTATTCACCACTTTTAAAATGGCGGACAACACTTGTGAAAATGAAACTGCTATATATGTGGTCATTATTTTGTAACAGATTGAAATATTACCTTAATATTTGGTCAGATTGCCTTTCATCCTAACTACTTCTGACAGACGTGCTGGAATGGAAGGTGGTATAGCTTTCTAACGCAGTCTTGTTGCATGTTTCCCAGGCACGTCGCCCAGCACAAAGGAGTTCGGAGTTGGTGTGAATATTTGCTGCAGAAGGTTCTATGTCTCTTTTTAATTTCAGTCAAATATTTTCTATAAGATTTATGTCTGGGGACTGTGCTGGCCACGTTGTGTTGTTTATGTTGTTTGTTTCTATATATTCTTTCACTGAACGGGCCCTGTGGGCAGGGGCATTGTACGCATCCATAAATATATAATCGTTACCATGGAAATGGCGTGCAACAACTGGCCACAAATTATCGTCAAGTATTTCAATATAGTTAGTAGCATTTATGTTACTTTCTACTTGTGTGTTAATGTTCCGACACCTTCATAACAAATACATCCACACACCATCAAACTGACTCGCCCCCTTGGATGTTCGCACACAAGCTGGGGGTCGTTGACTTCAGAGCCCTTTCTCCAGATAAGCACACGGTTATTTGCACCAATTACAATTTGGCTTTCATCACTAAATATTCACTTGCTCCAGTGTTCATGAACTGTCCATTTCATTCTTTCTTTAGCCCACGCCACACGCTTTTTCTTGTTGGCATGCCTCACCACCACCCGTTTCTTGGCAACACGGCGCTTATAACACAGATCATGGATTTTTCTCTGCAGAGTTTTAATACAGAAAGCATGGTCCTTACCCTCATTAATTGTGCTGGTAATGTCCTGGAGTGATCTCCTTCTGTTCTGTTTCACAACAAGAGGAAGTTGATTGCTATCCCTGTCTGTGAACAATTTCTTCCTGCCTCTTCCTGGTCTATTTTCTACAGTTACAAATTATTTATATTTCTTTATTACGCTCTTACTAGTGGACCGTGGTATATTAAATACTCTTGCCAATTGTGACTGAGTTTGGCCAAAGCTCGTAAGAAGTTATGATTAATTGTCTAACTTCACCACTCAATTCCTTTTGTTTGGAAGCCATTAATGAAACACAGTGTTACCCATGGTTACAGGAAGTGCACAGCTTCCATTTTTATGCCATGTGATCAGTTAATTATGCTGTCATACTATGATGTCATTTAGACTTCCTGTTGCATGTCTACAAATAGCACACTGTGCATTTGCACTGACAGGGTAACCCAATTTAGACATTTTGGTAACTGAGTGGTGAATAATTATGTCCCTTGACTGCACATGAGCATGCATATATATACTCGTGTTATCGATAAGCACAATCAGCACACAGTGTCACAGAACTGCTGCACTGCAATCGACATATTTCACAGGGTTGGATTTATGCTACAACATGGATGTCATGCTACAACACTCCTGTGCCACGGGAATCTCAATTATATGGATATATGAATGAGTATATCAGAGACTTCATCTGAGACATTTTCTGGCAAAATAAACATGCATTCATCATTACCCCACGTATTGATTGTCATTATTACATATTTTGTTTCGGACGTAAATTTCCACACTGATATCAGGGAAGATAACCGTGTTTCCTTAAAATGTTAATGGACATTACTATATATTCTCTGTATTTATTTGCTGATGTGCAATGATCATACTTGATAATCTGTAGAAAATATTATGCCTCATTTGCATATGAAAATATCCTGATACCACCGCGAGTCACTATCAGTAAAATAAATATTATTAAATGAGTATAGATGTATAGCGGGCACTCATAAGTTTAAGAACTGGTGGAATGGTGACACAATTATATACTTATTTAATTCCTAGAAAGAACATTTTCTGCCTACTGAGTGGGCATGTACCTTTAATATATTTTTCTATTTTGTCATGAGGCTGAGCGATAAAAAGAATAAAATAAAGCGTTGTAACGTTATAAGCTTACTTTGTAAACATTTCGACGAGTAAAGTACCTAAAACAAGTACATGTAGATATATTGATAACTTTAATGTCACGGTTGTTGATTAAGGGACTATGTACTGAGCGGAAAAATAAGGAAGTGTTTGATGCAATTCGGTTCTAAGTTGTCGAAGGCTAAATTAACTACATTAAGTTGATTTAAATGCTGTCTTAAAATGTTGACGGGATAAATAGAATAGTAGGTAAGTACCGTGAATGGCAACACAATATCTGGCTCGGCACGGAAACAAGATGAGCTCGGCAAATCTCGCCCATCCCGTTTCCTAAGCATCGCCATATATTGTTTACCATTCACGACACTAACCTACTATTCTCTATAGTACATGTATACACGTACGAATGAAAAATCAGTTCCTTTAAATTGGAATAGAATAATTAGTAAATATTGATAAAATGAAAATAATTTCGTTATATATACCCAGTGCCCGCTATGCAGATATAACAGGTGTTTTTATTATTATTTATTATGAATAAGACATATTGGTATAATAATTTCAGTATGTCTTAAAATGGCTGCCATATTATTTTGAAAATGGCCGCCATTTAAACTTGACAATCTAATATTTATTATACATGTTTAATGCAGTGCTGATATGTGTTTCTTCTGCTTATACTCATAATACAATGAACACAAACTGTTGATATTATTGCTAACTAGTACTGTGGTACCAGACGCCATTATCTTCAAAATGGCCGCTGGAAATAAATGTGTCACATACGTTGCCACTTCAAGGATATAGATCTATTACGTATTGTTGTATTACGTATTTACATATATTACGTATTGTTGTGGCATTTAGTTATGTGAAAATATGGCAAACCATCCATTTTATCCAATAAAGTGTATATTATGTTATTGTATATTGCATTGCAAAGGTAAATACTCATGTTCTCCATTGCTTCATAGGAACGATTCTGTTACGGCGATATGATGCACCATCTGCAGTCTGTAAGATCTGGCATTGTGCTAGCAGATTGCAACTGGTCTCAACAGTTTGCTGTCTTTATGGAGTCCAGCTTAGTCGCCTGTGTTTAGCTATTTTAATTTTAAAGCTACTATGATTTTATCATAGTGTTTCTTGCTCTGTTGATGACTGGATCACTAATCGAAACATGTATTGGATATACCTGCTTACAAGTGTTCAGTAAACTGGATAGAAGCCGCTGTCCCATCAATAAATGTGCAGGTGACCATTCCGGTTATGGGAGTTTTGTTATTCCAGTATACCCAAATATAGGTATGTACATTCACCTTTTGTTTTTACGAAACTGTGTTTCACAATGATTACTGTTCGCCCAGTTAACCCGCTAGACATTGGCTACTTCATCTGACACACGTGTACTTGGTACATAATGCTTACTGTACATCCCTTTCAACTGTCCAGAGGCCATTTTGGATTTCATGCTGTGTGACTGTTGTTGTTAGCAGTTACCAGAAATTATTTACATTCCATATTCCATAGAAATGTTTGTAGCAACAGTTTGTCATGGGTGGCCTGGTACATAGTGTGATATCAGAGTTATTTGGCATTTCAGTTTCTATCTTCAATCTTCCTACCATTTTACCAGAACATAATATCTTGCGCTCATATAATGTATGGATGCCGAGATGGCCATTGTGCACGGCTTGCTACATTTTGGATTCGAAAGGAGTCATAATTATGTGTTTAGATCCTTTCAGTTTATCTCTGTAATCCCATAACGCCACTATTTTCTGCGGATATTGCATTCTGAAATTGAGTTATCCATTTAGACTCAATTGTGCATTTTACTCAGTCAAGTTTGCAATTTCTTGCAACTCGTGATCTCTGACAGGTTAATTCGCAAATACTACATGTACCTGTGAATTCATACCCTTAATAAAGTTAGAATATATGTTTGTTCCTAACTCGTGGGATAGCGTATCAGTAACTAGTATGTTTTTGCCACAAACGTGTTTCATGGACAGGCCATATTGCTTCAGCGGCAGTAAAATATCATGTAATCTGTGACGACATGGATAGAACATTTATTTAGTGGATATGAGAGGCAAGTGATCTTACTCCACTTGAACAGTGAGTCAGTACACACAACAAAACCGTTTCCGGCCAAATAACATGCCTCATTATTCATGTTCAATCATGAGCATATTAATATTATGTGAGAATCAATGATATGGAAGAATCTTGCATTTGTTGCACACCATAATGAAGTTTCTATGGCTTTATCAAGTCATAATATGACAATTTCAACAAGTGAAACGCATTTTGGACCATCAAGGCACTGATCACTGTTATATTGACACAGGAGTTGTGATATCTTAAGACCATATGGTAATCGTAAATAATGACAATGACCATGGAACAATACTGCCTTTTCAACGTGGCCCTTTTCTACAGTTTCCTGTATACAATTCTGTATTATGTATAGTGTATTCAACCTCTCCAACAGTGTTATGGCAATCAAACTGACATTTTACACACGTCGTCTACACATACTGAACATGTGCATATCGCATTTTAATCACACACATACTGCCATTTCGACTGTTCATCTGCACTTTCATGCATACAAGTTTGTATAGGGTATATATTTTTATGTAAGCAACTCCTTTGACGGCATTTTGAGTGTGATTGTGCCAGCACTGCCTTTCATGAACACTAACAAGATGGAGACTGTAATGCAGATGGTGATGAAACTGATTGAAAGCACTGTATCTATAATTAAGAAAATTCCTGCATACACACAGTGGCCATTTTGAAATATAACATGTTTGTCATAAACAGTGACTTTAAATTGACTTTAGTCATAATTATATAATTTACTTTCAATAATGATTATAGTCTAGTAAAAATCAGTCCAAATGGTTTGTGCATGATTATAAGAATTATCCTATTTTCTCGGCAGCCATTTTGAAACTTAGAATACAATAGGAGCAACTCATGTTTTCATTGATGATATAAAGAACGTTTGTTCCGAGAACGTAGCAAAACAGTCAACACAACCTAACTATAAATATACTTTACTAAAGACAGTACGTTTAATGACGTCGAAATGTTTACAATGTAAGCTTATAACGTTACAACGCTTTATTTTATTCTTCTTATCTCTCATGACAAAATAGAAAATTATATTAAAGGTACATGCCCACTCAGTAGGCAGAAAATGTTCTTTCTAGGAATTAAATAAGTGTATAATTGTGTCACCATTCCACCAATTCTAAAAATTATGAGTGCCCGCTATACATATATAATCATGTAATAATATTTATTTGACTGATAGTGACTCGCGGTGGTATCATGATATTTTATTATGCAAATTAGGCATAACATTTTTTAAATTATTTATACTAATTAAATGCGTCACCTGTAAAAATAATATTTTCGACAGATTATCAAGTATGATCATTGCACATCAACACATAAATACAGAGAATACATAGTAATGTCCGTTAACATTTTAAGGAAACACGGTTATCGCCCCTGATATCAGTGTGGACATTTACGTCCGATAAAAAATATGTAATAATGACAATCAATACGTGGGGTAATGATGAATGAATGTTTATTTTGCCAGAAAATATCTCAGATGAAGTCAAAGTTGTATGTTTTTAATTTCAGTGTTGACATTTATTAACTTCGAGAACTTCGGCAATATATCCTAGACAAATGTAAATCACTTGAATCGAACGTAGGGAATTTCCTACGATCGGTTTCTGACTTGTCTGTAGTACAAATGCGACTGATCTAAAATTAATTATTTTTTAGGTTTAATTGTGGAAAATTTCCTACGTTCAATTCAAGTGAGTTATAATTGTATATTGTTGTGTTGTGTTTTGAATTATTGAAATTCATTAACATAGAAAACTTTGTTAATATATCCTAGCTACTTTAAATCACTTGAATCGAACGTAGGAAATTTCCTTCGATCAGTTTCTGACTTTTCTGTAAAACAAATATGACATATCTGAAATGAATGATTTTTTAGGTTCAATTGTGGGAAATTCCCTACGTTCAATTCAAGTGATGTACATTTGGATATTGTCAAAGTTGTATGTTTTGAATTTCAGTGTTAAATTTATTAACTTAGAGAACTTCGTCAATATATCCTGGACAAAAGTTAATCACTTGAATCGAACGTAGGAAATTTCCTACGATTGGTTTCTGACTTTTCTCTAAAAGTAATACGACTGATATAAAATGAATGATTTTTGAGGTTTAATTGCGGGAAATTTCTTACGTTCAATTCAAGTGATGTACATTTGGATATTGTCAAAGTTGTATGTTTTGAATTTCAGTGTTGAAATGTATTGACTTCGAGAACTTCGACAAAATATCCTGGACAAATGTAAATTAATTGAATCGAACGTAGGAAATTGCCTACAATCGGTTTCTGACTTGTCTGTAAACAAATTTGCGACTAATCTAAAATGAATTATTTTTTAGGTTCAATTGTGGGGAATTTCTTACGTTCAATTCATGTGAGTTATACTTGGATATTTTCGATGTTGTGTTTTGAATTATTGAAATTCATTAACATACAGAACTTTGTCAATATATCCTAGATACTTTAAATCACTTGAATCGAACAGAGGAAATTTCCTACGATCAGTTTCTGACTTTTCTGTAAAACAAATATGACATATCTAAAATGAATGATTTTGGAGGTTTGATTGTGTGAAATTTCCTACGTTCAATTCAAGTGATGTACATTTGGATATTGTCAAAGTTGTATGTTTTGAATTTCAGTGTTGAAATTGATTAACTTCGAGAACTTCGTCAATATATCCTGGACAAAAATAAATCACTTGATTCGAACGTAGGAAATTTCCTACTATTGGTTTCTGACTTTTCTGTAAAAGAAATGCGACTGATATAAAATGAATCATTTTTTAGGTTTAATTGTGGGAAATTTCATACGTTCAATTAAAGTGATGTACATTTGAATATTGTCGAAGTTGTATGTTTTGAATTTCAGTGTTGAAATTTACTTTCCTAGACAAAAATAAAACACCTAAATCGAACGTAGGACAGAAAGTTCTTACAATTAAAACTGATTAATCATCATGTTTAGTTCATTGTATTCGTATATTGTCGGAGTTGTATTTTTTGGCATTTCAGTGTCAAATTTGTAATTATTTTGTTAAATTGTACATTCTGTATTTCAATTGTGGTAAATTTCCCATAATCGAGTTTATATTTATTAAATATATTGTTAATGAACAGTATTTTTGTTTTTGCGTTCAATAATTATGAAAACCTGTAAATGGAGAGTTTCAAATGTAGGAAATTTCCTACAATGCCCCGTGAAAACTGCTCAAACCTGGAAATCATCAGAAAATTAGGTGAATTTGATGAGCTTCCAATTTGCGAGTTTGACCACATTTCGACCCCAGAACTGATCAAATGTGGAAATCGGTTGCGTCGAGAGAACAAAAAAGTGAGCGAAAAAGGGATTTATTTGGGAAAATCCCTTTTTATTTGGGATTCTGTTACGAGTTTCCCAGCGTGCGATTTTGCCAGACTTTATGAGCGCAATATCGTTGCGCGGCGGAACCGTGAACGAGTGGCATATATCCACATAACCTTTGTATTATATACGTACATTAAAGGTACATACCCGCGCAGTAGGCACAAAATGTTCTTTATAGGAATTAAATAAGTGTATAATTATGTCACTATTCCACCAGTTCTAAAAATTACGAGTGCCCGCTATACAAATATAATCATTTATTAATTATCAATTTACTGTTAGCGACGCGCGGCGGTAACAGTTTATTTTGATAATGTGCGGGGACGACGACTTTCACATCACGGCTTGCGATGCGCATGCGCAGTATACTACGCGCGCCAGTAGGCTTCCCAATATGTAAACAAGAATATCAACATGTCGAAACGTCCAGGACGGAAATTGTATGAAACGGCGTCGGCCAATAAAAAGGCGAAATGTCTGAGGGACAAGCAGTACAGAGAGAGAGGGGTTAACATTGGCGACCTTATCACCAAATGGAAAGAATTACGTGGAGATTTAGATTTGGACTCGAACAGAGATTTTTCTTCTCAACTTCCGATACTTCACTGCGCATGTCAAAGATGTGATATGATTGACCGTGTCACGTGACGAGTATTGGTAAAAATAGCACGAGGTTGGAAAATACCCTTTCTGGTCGCGGCATATAAAATGCGATTTAACACCAATTAACACGCGCCGTAATTAAAAATAGCTCGTTAGTGGGTAGACAAATGGCTCATATATAAGGCATGACAGAAAATGAAAAATAGTAGTACAGTGTAACCTGCTGCGTGGGCATGTACCTTTAATGGCAATGTTTATGCGCTTCAAAAGTATGCAAAATATAAATAAAATAAACAAAATAGTGGTGATTTAGAAACTATTTTGAGAGGTGAAGCACTGACCAATATGGACAATATGGCAAAATATTGACGTATTGCGTTGCAGTGTGTTTTAATGGGAAATGAAAGTACTTATATCATAATAGTTGATTCAACATTCACTCCGGCTCTTAAAGTTCACAACATTGTATTTTAAATGTGTACAATAACTGCTGGCCCTGGTGAGCGGATGCAAATGTTGATGGTCTGGGTCTACACTGGTCGCAAATGTCTGTATCCCCATTTCACATGCACACATGTATTGCCAGGAGCATCTATGAAAGAAATACCACATGCATAAATAGAGAATAGTAGGTTAGTGCCGTGAATGGGAAAAACTATCTGGCAAGGCTCAGGAAACTGGATGGGCGAGGCTCTGCCGAGCACATCCCGTTTCCGTGCCGCGCCAGATATTTTTTCCCATTCACGGCAATAACCTACTATTCTATTTATCCCGTCAACACCTACAAATGGCTGTAAAATGCAAAAATTGTTTTGACTGGATATCAAAAATGTTTCACGGCACCGTGTTTCACGGCACATACGCACTGTGTTGACGGGATAAAACTCTTTAGTGCTCCTGGGGACCGTTTCACTAAACTTCGCACTACTAAAATGTTCGTAAGTGCAAAATTATGATAGTCTGTAAATTTCACATTAACAATTTATTCTTGTAAACAATTATTGGTTTTACATTTATTGAGCATAGGCTGCATATGCAGCCTATGCTCAATACATGTAAATCCATCAATTGAAATTTACAGATGATCCTATATTTGCACTTACGAACATTTTAGTCGTACGAAGTTTAGTGGAACGGACCCGTGATCTACTTCAAATCTCGTATTGTGTTGTTTCAATATTTCTTTCAATGTAAATATGTAAGTTATGAGTTCTAGAATTGATTTGTAAGTTATCTAATTTGCATAAACAGTGAAATGCATGTTGCATGGCAAACATCATTCAGTGTTAGTTGCTTAATGTTTTATTTCTGTATAAAACGCTCGAAATAAAACAATATCTAAACGTAATATCAGCGAGACGGTTCAACTGAGTGGTGACAACATATACTTATGTGGAAGAAAATTAAAAGTATTTAAAGGTTTATCTCCGAAAAAGTGTATCTTCATATACTTATGTGGAGGAAAATTAAACGTATTTAAAGGTTTATGTCCGAAAAAGTGAATTTTCAGCATGAAAGGGTTAATATACAATTAAGTTGTATATGCGTGTGAATTACCGGTGACAGGTGGCGCTATTACTTGATTTCTGACCTAAACTAACAGGTCAAGTATTCGAAATTCAACGTCGATGTAATAACATGACAATATACTCCCGTAATGGGCAATAGCTGAATAGCCATTATCTATTTGTAATATCAGTTGGATTATTTTCAGGCCAAAACGTCAAGGCTATATCAGCACGATAACCCACTTCAGGTGCGTAATACCGAGAACACCTGCTTAAACGGTTTCCGAAATAACTGTGACCCATATCCCACTGTCTGATCAGCATTTATTGCACCAGACTTTATAATTGTGCCAAGTTTCATACTTGTATCATAAGTTCCGCAATTTGTGCACGGTACTGCCCCACTATTGTGAAATGTGGCGGTGACTGGAAAAATGGGGCTTATGGGATATGTGACCAGTGTAGCTCCGTGTGTTCTGTAGGGAGCGCAATTACATACTTAATACACAATTGAATTATTATTGATAGTACAAATTTTATCCCGTCAACACAGTGCGTATGTGCCGTGAAACACGGTGCCGTGAAACATTTTTGATATCCAGTCAATACTATTTTTGCATTTTACAGCCATTTGTAGGTGTTGACGGGATAAATAGAATAGTAGGTTAGTGCCGTGAATGGGAAAACATATCTGGCGCGGCACGGAAACGGGATGTGCTCGGCAGAGCCTCGCCCATCCCGTTTCCTGAGCCTTGCCAGATATGTTTTCCCATTCACGGCACTAACCTACTATTCTCTATCTATTTTCCTTATTTCTGAACCAAAGTATATGTTGTGACCACTCATTTGAACCGTCTCGGCGAGATGGTTCAAATGAGTGGTCACAACATATACTTCTGATGAGAAATAAAGACATTCTTGAGCCTTTTCGGATATTTTTTCCCATTCACGGCACTAACCTACTATTCTCTATAGTAGGCCATAACAAGTTCTTCCTCTGTTAAGCGTCCGCGTGCGGGTAGGTTTTGTGAGTGGTTCTATGAAAAACAAACAAACTGAATTATATACTATTTTACACTATTTACTGGTGAAGTAATATGAAAATTTATTTGGAACCTGTCTAAATCCGTTCATGGATTTACACTAAATACGTTTAATAAGAGTGTTTTCTTATTATTTGGCGGCAATTTAAATTTATGTTACAAACTTCATCAACCCTTTGTACACTACAAAGGGTTGAGGAAGTTTTTAACATAAATTTACATTCGTTTTTTTTTCAAAGCCTTGTTTGTTTTTACCGGATACGTAAGTAGGTTTTGGCTATCCAGGTGAACGCTTAACTGAGAAAAACTATGGCATGGCCTTAGTACATTGCGGACTAAAGCTGATTTTCGAATTGAGGAAACGTATGATAAGACAAGGGCATCGTTATCACTAATCTAACTTCCCCTCGCTGGCAGCCTCGATAATAATAATATAAAACAAACATTTTAAACATTTTTGCCTTACAAACAAGGTCAACACAACTCCTCAGTGGCCATGACTTTATGCAACGCAAGGCGCCCTCCATAGACACGCATTGTGGCCAAATATTATCAGAATTGGTGAAGCGGTTCTTGAGTTGTTGAAAAATGAAAGGTGTTACTAACGTACGTACATGGATTAACGCTATATCCCCTCTTGCCTATCAGCGAGGGGGATACAAATCACCATGTATTATAGGAATGAATGGCCTTTTTGTGGAATTTATCGGGGTATAAACTTGGAAAAGTCGTGGGAATACTGGACGAAGGCCGGAAGGCCTCGTCCAGTATTCCCGCGACTTCTCCTTATAATTCCAGCGTTTTCTTAAGAATTATTTTAACTGCGCCTGACGGTTACGGAAAGTAGTTCAGTATGGGCGTTTACTGGGATATAAATTTTGGACAGAGACTTGCTACGGACCAATCAAATGTTAGGGAATTGTGTAAATATTTTTGTGCTGGAATTATTCATACATACTACCGTATCAAATCGTGTCGACTTTCAAGCTATACACCAACGTGACAGGAAATAATGTATGGCCGGCGTCAAAAAAGCTCAGATGCAAATTAACGAGGAAATGATATGAATCAAAACGTATAAACATGTTATAATGCAACATCTGGTGTACGATCAATTAGACATGCCTATAGAAACATCCCAGACAGACACTGCATTTAACATGTACTGTGGGAACATGATGTATATGTCTGCTGGCTAAATTGGAGTAAGGTTAATCATTATCTCAGTCATACAATAAATAATTTATGGAAAATACAGTGGAACCTCTCTAAACCTGACACCAAGAAAATATATTTGATCGTATTCGTGATGAGTTTCTTGGACATTTATCTCAGGTGATGATGTCTGTTCGTGATCGCATAGCACATACCTATGGCTCAGAATGATAAAATACCTGATCTACAGTGAAACCTCTCTAAGCCGGACACCCTGGGGACCTCCCACACTGTACTGGGGACCTCCCACACTGTACTGGGGACCTCCCACACTGTACTGGGGACCTCCCACACTGTACTGGGGACCTCCCACACTGTACTGGGGACCTCCCACACTGTACTGGGGACCTCCCAGGGTGTCCGGTTTAGAAAGGTTTCACTGTTTGTGTATAAATATTCTGCACACGTCCACAATTGCATCATGGTTGAATCGTTTTGTTGACGGCGGTATGCATATATTGGTGGACTGAATGGCGAGCAACATAGATCCTGATCAGACTGCGAGTATGCGCATGTTATCTGGGGCTATCTGTAGACGATTTCATCAACATTGCAATACGGGGCGGACATGGCTCAATTTTGTCAACAAAATTCATTTTTGTACCTATAAACTTGACAAAAACAAAACAAAATTAAATATATACTCATTTTGTCAACAAAATTCACTTTTGTGCCACAAATCTAAATTCTGTGTGCCACAAAACTCAATTCTGGTCGCAAAGCCCAAATATGGCACACGCATGTAAGAAGGACTACCATTGGTCAGAAACTGGACTGGAGAAATGGGTCACGGTCGCCGATCAGCGATCCAAAATGGCGTCTGAAGAAGTAAGTTTCAGAGAACGCTGGATGAAACACACTTGTTACTGCTTTGTAGCTTAGTGTTGCAAAGTATTCTTACCAAAATAACTGTCCATAAAGAAGTATAATATTGATATATTGGGTTA